>MU787413.1:116735-199357 GCA_026770625.1 Nicotiana glauca
ATATATATATATATATATATATATATATATATATATATATATATATATATATATATATATATATATATATATATATATATATTGTTGCGGCGTGCAGCCCGATCCATAGGTATATAATCCTCACAACTAGGCCCTCGGCTTTTCTCAATCGTTAACCTCACTATCAGACTCGCAGTCTACCTCAATAAAACAGGGAACCCAGCCTAACATAGTTTCCACATCTTAAGAATATTGTGATAAAGCCAGGTTTGAGTAATAAACAGGTAACACATGACTGAGGACATGTTTTCAAAAATTAGAGTGGGGATAGATACTAAAAATGCCCCTAAGGGTCTCACTAAGTCAACACAATGCCCCAAACATGGCATACAACCCAAAATATAATAACATCAAACAGTTAACTATCAAATACGCATTTAAAGTACTCGTTCGGGATGAACTAGGTCACAATCCCTAGCGGTGCTCTACCCCACGCTCGTCATCCAGCGTGTAAGTCACCTCAAAGTAACACAACAATGTGTAATTCAGGGTTTTAAACCCTCAGGACAGTATTTACAATCATTACTTACCTTAAACTGGCAAAATCTCTAGCTCGCGATGCCTTTGCCCCTCAAGTCGGCCTCCACGCGCGTTGAATCTATCCAAAATCAGAGCGAATACATCACAATATGCTAAAGGAACAAAGCCCAAGAGAAAACAATCAATAACGGGCACAAATCCCGAAATTAACAAAACCCAAGCCCCGGACCCACTTATCGAAACTCAAAAAATTTCATATCAATAGATTCCTTGTCTCCTCAAAATTTCATACATGCAGAAAGTTCTCAAATCCGACCTCAAATGGTCCTTCAAATCCCTAAATCAAATTTCAAAATCTCAAGCCCTAGTTCTTCNTTGATCCACGAGACTCTACTAAACTTGCTCATGACTCGTGAGACCTAGTAACCTAGGCTCTGATACCATTTTGTCATGACCCCAAACCGGTCCCGTCGTGATGGCACCTCTCGTGAAGACGAGGCCAGCCGACACAACACTCACACTAAACCCCTTAAGCATTAAGAGTCTTTTTAAGCCTTTAATTAAACAATGTTTCATCATAACTTCTGAAATAACAGTGCGAAATAGAAAAAAATACAAGCCCGACATCGGGGTGTCACTAGTCATGAGCATCTATCAAGATCTAAATACAACAAGAAGTCTAAAATAATGTACTAAATACAGTAATAGCAATGTGAGGAAGGTAGCGGTGCTGCGAACGTCATGCAGCCACCTGCTAACTCTGATGACTCTGCGTATGAGCAAATCATCACCCGCTACCATGTTCCGATATACCTGAATCTGCACACGAGGTGTAGGGAGTAATGTGAGTACTCTAACCCAGTAAGTAATGAGAGTAAATAATGACTGAGCAGTAGGAAACAATGAATCCACATTAACATTAGGCTCAATAAACACACCATGCTTTCAAATCATAATACTAGTCAACCTTCCCTTTTAAAATTCGGCTTTTAGTAAAACTTATTTTGAAATACTTTGCAGTTGTTTCAGTGGGGGTTCAATACCATTTAAAACAATAATAGAGATTAAAGCCATAATTGGCCCCTCGGGCAAAACATAGTTCATAAAACAGCCCCTCGGGCAAAACAATAATCATAAACACTTCATAACTTGAAAATCTCGGCAGAAATAGCCAAATGCCAAATAAGTGATTAATTTCTGAACATCTCATAAACCCCAGTTTAATTAAAAGTTTTTTTAATACATTTGTTCAACTTTCGACAGAGGCTCAACATAAGATGAGTGAAAACAATAAATAAATCAACATATTCGATAGAAACTCACTTTAAAGAGGAGTGAAATCAATAAGTTCATAAACAGGCCTCTCAGGCAAAATATCACCCATGTGCATGTATATATATCTATCGCCCCTCGGGCTAGCCTCTCAGTCATTCGTGACTCATCCGTTACCAAACAATACTCGCACTCAGCATTCGCGCTCAATAAGTACCATATAGCAATTGCTGCGGCGTGTAGCCCGATCAATATATTTAGTCGACGGCGCTTACTGGGGGTGTACAGACTCCGGGAGGGCCCCCTTACGGCTCAAGCGCAATATTGTTGCAGCGTACAACCCGATCCATATAAGTATCGCTACGGCGCGCAGCCTGGTTCGTGTATATATATATATATATATATATATATATATATATATATATATATATATATATATATATATATATATATANATATTTCTAGGTGGAATTCACATAATAATCGAGTATTAAGATCAAAAATCTTACCTCCAAGAAATCCTCTTGAATTCCCTCCTCAATAAGCTCTCCCAAGCTTCAAAGTCGCCCAAAAATGGAGGTTCTTAGCTTAAAAATTGCGGAAATGGGCTTTTAAAATATTCTGCCTAGCACTCAATTCCACTTAATTATGATCGCGGAAAAGACCTTGCGATCGCGAAGAAAAGCCCAACTTTACTCTATGCGATTGCGTTTAAACCTACGCGAATGCGGTGCTCAGAACCTTTCCACTACGCGATCGCATATGATACCACGTGACCGCGATTCACAACAATAAAAACATACGCGATTGCAGACCTATCAGTGCAAATGCGATGAACAACTTGGATTCCTCCCCTAAATAACTCTACGCGATCGCAAGCCCCCCTCATGCGATCACGAAGAGGAAAATACCTGCAACAGAACTGAAGCTAAACCTACAATTTCCTGCTATCTTTTAAGGCACAAAGTGGTCCGATTGACCACCCGAAACACATCCGAGGCCCTCGGGACCTCAACCAAACATACCAACATAATCCATAACATCATTCAAACCTGTTCAAAATCATCAAACACCTCAAACTACATCAAATTACCCAAAACTCATTGAATTCAAGCCTAGGTTTCCAAAAACATCAGAAATACACTTTCGATCAAAAACCCAACCAAACGATGTCCGAATAAACTGAAATTTTGCACACACATCAAAAATGACATAAAAAATCTATAGAAACTCTTGGAATTCCATTCTGACCCTCGGATCAAAATCTCACCAATCAACCGGAAGTCGCCAAAATACTAACTTTGCCAATTCAAGCCAAATTCTTCCACGGACTTCCAAAATGAATTCTGATCACACTCCTAAGTCTTAAATCACCCAATGAAGTTAAAAAATCATAAAAATTCCAATCCGAGCTCATATACAATTAAATCAACTCTTGGTCAAACCTTTCAAATTCAAACCTTTCAACTAAGACTGTTCTTTCAAATTCATTCCAAATTTTTCTAAAAACCAAAACCAATGATCTACATCAGTAATAATATATAAAACGGGGCAAGTCATGCCCAAGAACTGGCGATCAAAGTGCTAAAGCTCAAAACGACTGGTCGGGTAATTACAGAAACTCTGTGAAAAATAATAGATTTTGCCTCTAAAATGAATTTAAGTTGACTTCGGTCAATATTTTGAGTAAACTGACTCGGATCTGTGTTCCAACAATCTCGGAAGGTACGTAAGAAAATATAGGACTAGGGTGTATGCCTGGAATCAAATTCCGAGATCCTTAGCCCGAGAAATAAATTTTTGAAGAAAATTGTTTTCTGAAAAATACATGAGTTTTTGAAAATGAAATGTATTTGAAATTTGATTGTATCGGGCCTGTATCTTGGTTTCGGAGCTCGTTACAGGTCTTGTATGTGATTTAAGTTGAGTCTGTGAAATTTGGTAATAAACAAACTTGAAATGACATGAATCGGACCTCATTTGAGAAAAATTTGAAATTTGATGTTCATGAGTGATTTCATGATTTGTTTATGCTAAATTCATAGTTGTTGATGTTATTTTGGTGATTTGAATGCGAGCAAGTGCGTATGATATTTTTTGGGTTAGTGTGCATGTTTGATTTGAAGCCTTGAGGGCTCGGGTGAGTTTTGGATAGGCCACAGAGTGAAATTTGAACTTAGGAAATTGCAGGTTTTCAGCTGGTATGATCAGGCTTGCAGGCTTCGCAAATGCGAAGCCTGGCTCGAAAATGCTAGCCCGCAAATGCAAACAATGCGTCACAAATGCGAAGATGGCCTGGGCTAGCCTCGATCACAAATATGATCACTGTATTGCAAATGCAAAGGGGCCAGAGTCGCAATTGCGGCTGTTTCCTCGCAAATGCAAAGCTGGCCTGGGCTAGCCTCGATCGCAAATGAGAAGGCTACAGGATTTTTGGCCAGGTCGCAAATACGGCATATTTTTCGTATTTACGAAAGCTGCAGTCTGAGTGGTTCGTAATTTTGAACCCTTGTCGCAATTTCGACATCAGAGACTTGTGAAATCCATACTTAAACGAATTTTTAACCATTTTTCACATCTTCTCAAAACATAAACACTGTAGGGCGAGTTTTTAAAGGCAACTTCTTCTCCAAATCAATTGTAAGTCATTTCTAACTAGTTTTCTTCAATCCTTAACGTCTTTTCACATGATTTCAACTCAAAATCAATGATTTTTGTGGGGGAAATTGGGTGTTTTGGGTAGAACCTAGGTTTTTCAAATTTTGGGGATTTGGACCTCGATTTGAGGTCCGATTTCAAAGCAAATTATATATTTGAGTTCGTAAGTGAATGTGTAGTCGGGTTTTTGTTCGAACCTCGGGTTTTGACCATGTGGGCCCGGGATTAATTTTTGACTTTTTGGGAAAAACTTTAGAAAACTTATTTTCATGCATTAGAATTGGTTCCTTTAGAATTCATTGATGTAATTAAGTAACTTGTGACAAGATACGAGCGAATTGGTAGTGGAATCAAGAGGTAAAGTGATAGTTGAGGCTTGAACTGTGTTTGTGGCATCGAAGTAAGTGTTTGGTCTAACCTTAGCTTGAGGGAATAGGAGTTTGGTCTTATATGTTGTGTTATGTGTTGAGTACGACGTATTGGCATGGTGAAGAGTATCTATACGTTGGTCTCAAGCATGCCTGTGAGTCCTATGTTGTGATTAATGTCACTCTGTATTGTTCATGTTTAATGTGGTAATTGCTATTGTTGAGCAAGGTTTGTGGGAAGAATATTGGTATTTGTATATTGGAGAGTGTTGGCTGGAGTTGCAAAGTTATATGTGAAAGTATAATTGGCAATTGAACTTTATAGAGCATTGGCTCAAATTGCGAACCAAGTTGTGAGGTAAATGTGAAAATGAGAAGAGGATTATGGTATTGCTCCATTGTCGGGACGTCGTGGCTTTAACTGTTGTTCCCTTGTCGGGACGTTGTGGCTTTGATTATTGTTCCCTTGTCGATACGTTGTGGTTTTAATGTTTCTCCCTTGTTGGGATTTTATTATGATTCATTTATTCCTTGCCCTTATTGTTTGTGTTTGTTATTTGGGTGAGGAAGAGTGTAAAACACGAAGGGTGATGCCGTGCATTGTTTTGGTGAGAGAGTGTTAAAGAACGAAAGGTGATGCCATGTATTATTATCATTATTTATGAGGAAGAGTGCAAAGCATTAAGGGTGATGCCGTGCCACACGATGTACCATTTCATGCCAATTATATTGATATTATGGTGAGGATGAGAGTAAAAGCACGAAGGGTGATGTCGTGCAGTTTATATTGATTTTATGGTGAGGAGGAGAGTAAAAGAATGAAGAGTGATGTCGTGCATTTGTTTGATTTCTGATTCTTGTTGATAATTGAATTGCGGTGTTCCATATATTTATCTGCTGTCCTCCTGTTGCTATTTGGTATTTCCCCGCATCATGTTTCCCCCTCCCCTCCTTGACTATATATATTTCTGCTTTTATTTTCCGCTGCACATTATTTATCTGCACAGGTTTATTTGGTAGTCTGGTCCTAGCCTCGTCACTACTTTGCCGAGGTTAGGCTAGGCACTTACCAGCACATGGGGTTGGTTGTGCTGATAATACACTCTGCACTCTTTTGTGCAAATCCTAGTGCTGCAGATTTCATACCGCAGTGAGGTTTCAGCTTCTTGCTTATCAGGCGGCCCGAGGTAGTCCTGCAAGTGTTCGCAGGCCTTGGCATCTCCCTCTATCTATTTTCCTATTTCTTTTACGTAGTTCCAGAAATAGTACTTTGTTATTTCTTTTAGACCCTTATTTGTAGTACTCTTAGACAGTCTGTGAAGTTGTGACACCAAATCTTGGGTAGATTTGTTATGGAATTATATTAGCAGTATCAATAAGTTTACAATTGATTCTTCCGCTTGTTAAATTTCGTTGATCATAAATTGTTGTCTTATAATTGTTAACGAATTTAAAAAAACAAAAAGAACCAAAGCAAACAATTCAGTTGGTTGCTTGCCTAGCATTCACTAGTAGGCTCCATCAAGACTCCCGAGTGTGGAAAATTTGGTTCGTGACATATGAATATCTCCATATTATATATTATGACTTATGTGAATTATAAGATTTGGTTTCAAGTTATTCGAAATTGAATTGGAAGGATGAATTTCATGATTGAAGCTTTAAGTCGGAAGAGTTGACCAAGTTTGACTTTTTTATATTTGACCTTGGATTGGAGTTTTAATGGGACATTTAGGTCCGTATGGTTATTTCGGACTCGGGCGTATGCCCGAATTTGCATTTGGATGTTTCTAGAAGGTTCCAATGCTAATTGGCGAAAGTTAGAAATTTGAAGGTTTGGAAAGTTCATAAGTTTGACCGAGAGTTGACTTTGATGATATCAGATTCGGATTGTGAATCTGGGAATTGCAATAGCTTCGTTATGTCATTTGGGTCTTGTGTACAAAATTTGAGTTCATTTCGTGTGGATTTGACATGTTTCGGCGCGAGTTTTGAAAGTTGAAGATTCGAAGTTCATTAAGCTTGATTTGAGGTATGATTCGTCATTTCGATATTGTTATGTGTGATTTGAAACTTTGAGTAAGTTTGTATTGTATTTTAGGACTTTTTGGTATATTCGGATGGGGTCCCGAATGGCTCGGGTATGTCTCGGGGTGAGTTTTGAGCGAGTCCGTGCATTTTCGGCACTTTGATGTTATTCTGGTACCTTTGGAAGATTGGGGGCACATTTTGGAGCGCTAAGGCAAAGCCTCAAGTGCAGACCTAGAAGGAAAAGTGCGGACCGCAGAGGAAAAGTACGAACCGCACAATTCTTCTCGTGGCCGCAGCAGAGATTCTACAGGTTCGATAGTCTGACTTCGGAAGCTTATATTTTTTTAATCGATATGGAATTTGGAGATAATCCAAAAATAAAAGTTGTAGCCGTTCGTGTCTAGTTTCTAGAAAGTTAAATCTATCATCTTTTGGATGTTTGTACAGAATGTTATGGACAACTTACTAAATCTTGGTAGTGCAGTCATTATAGAAGTGCGACCACACAATTTGGACTTGCGGCAGCGAGACCTAGGATGTGCGGCCGCACAACAAAAAGTGCGGTCAGCACAATGAGAGGTCAGATTTTTACAATATAAATGATGTTTAGAGTATTATTTCACATTTGTACTTTGAGAGCTCGGTTTGTGGCGATGTTTCATGAGTTTTTCGAGGAATTCATCGGGGTAAGTGATTCTAACTCAAATTTGGTTAATATACATAAATATATTATTGTTTTCATCATTTGATTAGTATTTTGAGATGGAAATTGGGGGTTTTTCCCTAAAGTTTTGTTATGTGAATTTTTGAGTTTGAACATCGATTCAGAGTCGAATTTGAGTGAAACTAATATGGTGTGAGATGTAATTGAAAGGATTATTGGATTTTGTGAGTTTTGTCAGGCTCCGAGGCGCGGGCCTGGGTTGGACTTTTGGGTTTTTGATTAAGAAATTGACCTTCATCATTTGGAATTGTTTCCTTGGGCTTATTTGATGTGTTTGAGCTGTTTTTGGCTTGTTTCGAGCAGTTTGGAGTTTGATATGCGTGGGATGACATTTTTGGAGCATCATTGGCTTTCTCGGTATTGGATTTTGCTTGTTTGAGGTAAGTAATACTTCTAAACTTAGTGTTGAGGGTGTGAAACCCCGAATTATGTGTTATGGGTTTAGTGTTGAGGTGACGCACATGCTAGGTGACAGGCGTGTGGGCGTGCACCGTATGAACTATGAATCTGTTATCTCTGTGGTACTGTGTAGTTACCTGATCTTACCGGTAACCATGAAATTTCTACGTACTTGAGCTATTGAGTTGTGATCCATGCTAGAATCTATGTCTAGGCTACATGTATATCCTAATAAGATCCACCGAGGTCATTTTTGTTGTTGAGCTATCTATTTTCATAGCATTACGTATATGCATATCATATGTCAGTCTCTATTACGGTCTATTAGCATATCATATCATTATTTTTGGGCTAATATTTCATGACATTGAGAAGCTGAGAGATCAGAAAGATTGATGACTGAGTGAGGCCGATGGCCTGATTGTGAGGATATTGGTACTATGGCACATGAGTTGTCAGTGCAGTACGTGAGTTGTCCGTGTGGATTCTGATATTGATACTATAGCAAGTGAGTTGTCCGTGCGGATTTTGATAATGATACTATAGCATGTGAGTTGTTCGTGCTGATTATAGCGTTTGGGCTAAAGGAGCCCCTTCGGAGTCTGTACACACCTCCAGTAAGCAGGTACCTACTCAGTGCTAAATGCTGAGTGCGAACGACGAGTGTTGGGAGGATTGAGTGACTGTGAGTATTGATTGACTTCGAGTACTGAGTAACTGAGACGATTGAGTGACTGGGAGGACCGAGTGAATTGATACTCTAAGAGTATGCATATGGTTTTATCACTATGTTGCTTTGCATTGGCATGCACATTGACATGTAGGCATAGAGATGTATTTTCCTCATGCCGTTTGAAAAATAAAATTTCCTATTGTGGAAGAAAGATTTTGGGAAAAATTACAGTGAAAAGAATTGAGTTTTACTATTATACTTGAAAAGGAAATGTTTATTTTTCCAGAATTGTGAATGAGCTAAGCATTTCATTATTGACTTATTCTTTATGCTACTTTAATTATATTGTTATAAAATGTTACTGGATATTGGTATGGACTCTGACCTTGGTACAAGCTCGTCACTACTTTCACCTAAGGTTAGGTTTGTTACTTATTGAGTACATGAGGTCAGTTATACTCATACTACACTTCTGCACCTTGCGTGCAGATGTTGGCTGCTGATGTTGTTGTGATCGACGGGAGCTGGAATTGAAGTCATACCTACGTTCCAGCTGTAGCTTCCTCTGGTTCATGGTAGCCTTAGAATATAAAAATCTATTTATCTACTTTTTGAATGATTCATGTATTTATTTTATACCGGCTTTGTAAATTCTTATCATAGAAGCTCATGATTTGTACCACCGGTTCTTGGGGAATGTATAAGATTCAGATAATTTCTTCTATTTAATTGTTTTATTAATTTCATTGGAATTGGATAGTTTCTAATTGGCTTACCTAGCGGGTTGGGTTAGGTTCCATCACGACTAGTCGGATTTTGGATCGTGGTAGATTGGTATTAGAGCTCTAGGTTCATAGGTTCTACAAGTCATGAGCAAGTATCTACTAGAGTCTTGCAGATCGGTATGATGACCTCCATACCTATCTTCGAGAGGCTACAGGACAATTAGGATATACTTCCCATCTTTCTTTCCTTATCGTGCAACATTGATTCATCTTGAAGCATAACTCTTTAAATTCCTTTTAGGCATTCGTATGCGCATGTGAGCGCTCGGTATCGACTGTGAATCAATGGCATATGATTCACTAGATGAGGTGTGTGATGTGATTTCTATGTGCTAATGATGGATAGTCTGGAGGACTTGAGGCTTGGTTTTGACTGTGGTTTAAGCGCGGAGATTTCAGTTGTATTAGCATGTGCTATTAGACTTATATGTATGGTGGTGTCCCTATTAGTGGAATTTGTGATTGGATGACTATGGGATGAGTATGATGTAACCGCGAGATGGGTTCAGATTGTTCAAATGTGACGAGAAGAGTTTGTTTGAGATTTAGAAAAGGCTATTGGGTATTTGATTTCCATCTTGATTTGATGTATAGTCTAGAGTTATGAGTATATTGGAGGATCCCTCATGTTGTTTAACTGTGGAACGAATTAGGTTCTCATTCCTTGTTGATGAGTTCAGACTCGGGATGATTAAGTGATTGCGCATTAGTTCTAACTATGGAAAGGTATAGAGAGATGTCAGTTCGAGGCAAAGCAAGTGAGTTGTCTCCTGCGGGGTCTTGAGGTTACGTGATCCCTATGCTGTTTTGTAGAGAGTTCTCTTTTACCAGTGATTGTATGTGTTGCAATTTGAGTTTGGATCGCTTATGGGAGTTGGCTTGGCTGTTACTAGGGTGAATGCGAGTTTTGAAGATGATTTGATGTATTAGGTGGCCTGTGTTACATGAGCTTATGAAGGATTTAGTTGAATCTCACTACGGTATTATGGTTGTATTAAAGTAGGGGCATTGTGAGTTTTATCGAGTGTTTTAATCTATGGCTTTGGGACAAGTGGGGGAGTCTGCTATCGACGAGTTGATTGCACGGTTATGTGTTACAATGGTTTCAGTTCGAGGTATATTTTTGAATCAGTTATGACTTATAGAGGTTGAGATCGGGATGACTCGAGTAAAGGAATTTCTGGATATAGGTTGTATCATACTATGGGTATATGAAAATCATGGAATGATGGAGTGGTTATTTGTGACGGATGTAGTGTGCAAGGAGTGGGAATTTGTTTAGTCATACTAAGGCGGGATTAATTCCTTGGGTGTTGGTGTGCCAATGGGGCACATGTCATTCGATCTGTTTGGTCAGTTAAATTAAGATTTGAGCACAGTGGAAGTCTCTCCAGAATGGTTCTAATGGATACATGATTTAAATGTAGCAATTGGGAACTTTCAGGATATGTATATGGCTAGAAATTGGGTGCCGAGACTCGCGGTATTTCTATATCATTATATATTCTACATATCAGTATTAGGAAGGTGAAGGAAAGAATTTTAGGTTCGCATAAAGTCTCTTCAGAATTGGTATCTCGGTTATAGTACTTTAGGGGTGCTTAAGAAGGGATGCCGTAGTATATGGGCCTGCGGTGTGGCTTTATGCTAAGGTATCGTGTGGTGAGTTTTGGTTGAGGATTGTGGTGTTATGAGCGAGGAGAAGTACCAACTTGAGGGTAATTCGAAAAGGAACTCGGAGAAATATTACAGCTTGGTAGCGGGTTGGATCAGCACGGTGATGTTTGACTATAATTACATATTTTTAGTGCATTACTCACCTTACATTTTGGAGCTTTAATGGCAAATCATAATATATTTGTGCTTAATTGAAGTCTATTTTATGTGTAGGTACGTTGAAGACGAAATTGGGAGCAAAGCAGAGATTTTATGTGTATTTTATGCACTACAAGAATGGCTCGCGATTATTTAATGATGGAAAATATTATAATGAGATAATGATGTAGATATTTAATTTTTGACCCTCCCCAAGATTATACACATATTAGTATTAAATATTTAGTTTAGGTCTAATATCGCTACATTAACTAATTTTGACTCTTTTACTTTGTTTTGCCACAAAAATGAAAATTTCAAGAAAAAAAATATTTTTCTTTTATTTAGGTAACTGATATTTTATCGTGTTTTATTTAACTTTCATAAAATTCAAAAAAAAAAAATTAGTTCCACTTTATTTTCAGGAATATTAGTAGTTTGGTAGGAATAATATTTTAATTGTGCAATGATTTCAATCTAATTCCATTTTTTATTTTTTTAGTATGATATTTGAAAAATACCAAAAATAGGTTTGAGTTAATGGTTAGTTTTATTTTAATAATTATTTTGCTTAAGTAGGATTAATTAGTAAATGGGTAGTATTTTTAGTCTTGTTCAAGGGGAAAAAATAAAATTTGGGCTCAAACAATCTATTTTTTAGGCCCAATTTCGAATAGACCAAAACATTGAGCTCATACTCATTCCTCATTTGACTTAACGTAATTCCTACTTCCTATAAAATAATTCCAATGCCTAAAAGTTCCCTAAGTTAAGAAGTATCAGCCGTTTGGACCCAGATGATTCAACCTACAGCTAACCTAAATTCCTAAAAGCTAAGGAACAGCGCCATCACGCTAAGATGGATGATTCACCGCCTTCCATTAGCCAAGGCGAATGAACTATATGCCTAACATGTTTGCCCAACCAGAAGATGCAAAAGGGTGGGTAGAGTGATTCAAAAACCTGAAAGAGGACCAAGTGCAATGGATGTTCGAATGGTTCCCTAATGAAGAGTTCATTGTCCGATCTCGGGATGCACCATTTCTTATACTCATCGGTCTGAGAGGAACTTATCCTTATGTCCCTCTCTGAGTCATGAGGCAGGTAAGAAGAAAGCAGGTTATACCAAGGGTTGACAAAATGAGTCACTTCAGGTCCGACTTTCAAGATGACGATAGTCTATACAAGTGTCAAGCTCAGCATATATGGCACTGCAAAATCATCCAGGGAAAGGATTCCATAGAACCAGACAGGAACCATGCTGGTTATACTCCATGGTGGGTTTGGACAACCAGGGTTTGTTCGAGGTCACAGGATCATCGACGAAAAGGCTGAAGTACAGGTTAAGTACAACCAATTGTGCAAGAGGATTCAGGAATGCGAAAGTGAGCACCAGGAAATTCAAGAAGCCCATCAAAAGCTGATTGAAGAATGGAAAGATATGGCTGTCAGCACCAACAAGTGACTGGGGTATTTGGAGTGGGGTTTAGTGGAGCTAGAAAAGAAGTTCATCTAGAGGACTGAAAATTGCCAGAATGCTAAGGGAAACGAAGGAGGACACTTGGCTAGAGCCTACTTGCTGCTGGGACTACATGAGCTGGTGAAGCTGTTTGATGGAGCTAAAAATGCTGAGTGTGGGGAAGGTTCTTCTGGGACCAAGTAGTTAGGAGTCTTTTCTTTGCTTTAAATGTAATAAGGCCAATGGCTATTAGTGGCATTTTATTTTTTGCTATTTTACTGTCATTTTGGGATTCGTCTTACATTTATCAATAAAATGAGGCATTTAGCATTATAAGTTCTCTAAATCAACTTGTCGCTAGGCCTACCTCGGGCACAACGAGGCTCCCAAATTAGGACACGATTTATATTCTTGCACTATGTGATTAAATATTTCAACGTTTTCTTCTCACGATCCTCACTAACTTGTTACCTTGCTTTGTTTTTACTTTTGTTTATTCCCCTCCCCAAAGGTTAGTTCGTGCACTCTGACATCGTCATCTTACTCCATAAGATATAAGGGCCCTCCACCTCCTCCTCCTCCGAGTCCTATCAGAAACAAGAACAAGGGAAATATGGAAGATTTGAGCAACATCAGAAAGGAGAACTCAGTTGAAAGAGTAGAGGCTCCTCAGGGTATTCAGGTTTCCAAGGAAAGTGCCTCCCAGCTCGAACAGAAGTTATTGAAATTCCAGGAAGAACTGGACAAATTTCGAAACTTGGGAAGTTTGTCGTTTTCCCTCACTACCACAGATGTCAACTTCCCCAATACTCAAAATCGCACACCATCACAAAATATCCCGAAACCACAAAACCAACCCGCTCAACATCACCACTGCAACACATGCCACACTTCAAACAATACCCCACTGTTCATCCCTGAAGTACTAAACTTCATAAATGATCATCACCACAACACCCCCATCTATGTGTAAACCATACCACACCCTATTCAGTCCACCTCAAGCACATCTGAGTCTGATGACAAAGACTCTCTTATCAGAAATCTGGCCGCAGAACTCAAGAAGTTGACTAGCCGAGTTTATGGTGTTGAAGGAAGCAAGGGGATCGAGGGAATGAATTATGAAGACCTTTGCATTCAACCAGATGTCGAACTGCTCGATGGGTACAAACCTCCCAAGTTCGAAATGTTCGATGGCACCGGGGATCCCAGAGTTCATTTGAGGACATACTATGACAAGCTGGTCAGTGTAGGAAAAGATGAAAAGATTCGCATGAAGCTCTTTATGAGAAGTCTGAAAGGGGATGCTCTATCTTGGTACATTAGCTAAGACCGTAAGAGTTGGTCGAACTGGGTAAGTATGGCATCCGATTTCATGGACAGGTTCAGATTCAACACGAAAAATGCGCCAGATGTGTTCTGCATCCAGAACTTAAAGAAGAAACCTACGGAGACATTCAGGCTCAAGACTCATAGTACTACGAAAGGTTGATGCTGATTGAAGGCCAGAAATTTTCCGACATCATCAAGCTAGGGGAGAGGATCGAGGAAGGTATTAAAAGTGGTATTATCACTAACTTTGAAGCATTATAGTCTACCAACAAGGATCTACAATCTGGTGGCACGTCCAAGAAAAGGGAAGTGAGTGTCGTGATGGTTGCACAGAGAACAAAATCCCCAATAAAATACCAAACCTACCCAATACCCCCTCTTACATATCAACCTACATCAAATTACAAAGCACCTTTTCCTTCTTACCAAGCTCTACCACCTACTTACTAATCATCTCCACCTCCCGCATATTAGCCTACTTCACCTAAAATACTTACAACCCGCACACGTCTACCAAGCCTACAACACCTAACAAGCCCACTATCAATCACCTCCGCCTTACCAAAATTTCCCAAGACCCCGACTAAACTTTGACCTCAGACCTCCCAAACAATACACCGCCATTGGTGAACAAATCAACCAGTTGTATAAAAGGCTTAAAGTTGCTGGTTACGTCACCCCTATCCCTACCATATCCCTAGAAAATCCTTCCCAATGGGTCAACCCAAACAAAACATGTGCATACCATTCCAGCATAAAGGGGCATACCATTGATGAATGCTGCTCTCTAAAGGATAAGATCCAAGCTTTGATTGACAACAAGATAATCGTCGAAAAGGAGCCTGCTCCAAATTTCCGAAACAACCCTCTATCAGACCACAAAGGTGGAGGTGTTCACATGATTGAGATAGAAGATGATTGGGACCCCAAAGGATCGATCAGATTGATCGCTGAAGGTGACGAGACAAAGAAACCAACAGTCACACTTAATTTGATTGTAGTCCAGATCCAGACTTCTGGAGATGCTGAAGTGAACATGTCCATACCACTTGAGTTCGAAGCACCTTCTTTTGCAAAAATGCCAGGACCGATTGAGGTCAAGTTTGGGTCCCCAAAGGCACCTACGCCATTTGAAGTTGCTGTGTTACCTTCCAAAGCAAGGGTACCCATTCCGGTAGCAATGTCGCCATAGAACCATTCCATATGAAGGCCATACCTTAGGATTATATAGTCGAGGTGAGGAGAAAAGGGAAAGCCAAAATTGGAGAAGCAGTTGCGGCACAGGGCATGACAAAAACTAGCAGGGTTTATACTCTGGAACATTTAGCTAAATCGAGTAAGCAGGCCTTTGGACGGCCGACCGAAACTGGGCCCGATGGTCTCTGGAGGAAGATACAAGCAAAGGATTACTCAGTCATTGATCAATTTAATAAAACACCGGCACAAATCTCCATCCTAGCTCTACTGCAAATCTCCGACGCACATAAGAATGCCTTATTGAAGGTGCTGAGCGAGGCATATGTACCAAGCAACATAACTGGAGAAGAAATGACAAACATGGTAGGGAAAGTATTAGAGAGTCACAAAATCACTTTCCATGAAGATGAGCTGCCACCGGAAGGTTTAAGCCACAACAAGGCATTTCACATCACTGTGCAATGCGAGGATTATTTCATTACCAGGATTCTGATTGACGGAGGGTCCGGCCTCAATATTTGTCCATTGGTGACTCTCAGAACATTGGGAAAGAGCCTGCATGAGATCAAGGATAGAGCCATCAGTGTCAAAGCTTTTGATGGTTCCCAAAGATCCACTATTGGGGAAATCAGTTTGTGTCTGCAAATGGGACCTACTTGGTTTGATGTCGACTTTCAAGTAATAGACATCCCAGCATCTTACAACTTGCTATTGGGACGGCCTTGGATCTATGCCGTTGGGGCTGTGGCATCAACCCTACATCAGGCGGTGAAGTTTGAGGAATCACCAAGAGGTAATTATTCATGGTGATGGTAGTAATCCAATATACATTCGCCAAAGCATCCCAGCAATCAGAGGAAGAACAAAGATAGACGGAGAAACCTACCATCACATTAAGCGAGTCGACACCATGGACAAGGACAAACGGTGGTATAACAAAATCGAAGGCATATTGAACTGGTGCGGGTATGAACCTGGCAAAGGACCTGGCAAGAATCTCCAAGGAATCGGTAAGCCTATCAAGCTCAAGAAGCATGGCACCACCTTCGGATTGGGATATGAGTATACCTGGGAAGAATTAAAGGACTGGTCGCCACCTTAGCGCGGCCCTTACTATCCATTGGAATAACTGATACCCCATCTGGAACAGGCTTTTCAACCAGCCGAAGTCATCTATGGGTCAGAAGAAAAGGAAGCATTAGCAACAATGAGGAATTTGTTCTTAGAAGAGGTTGATATGGACTGTTATGTCATTTTTTAGGAGGAGGGGGAGGAAGGCCCTTCTGTACAGGCTGTAAGCAGAGGAGAACGCCTCAACAACTTGAACTACCAGAGACCAGTGTGCCTCGGGCATTACTATCACTTATATTGATGAACCGACGATTGTGATATGCAACGAGACAACTCAACAAACGGATATAGACTTAGAAGAAGATATATACCAGAAGAGGTTGTTAAAGAAGTTGAGGATTTCTAGAATAGACCTAAGTCCAACCTGGATGAGACTGAGATCATGAATCTGGGAGATGCAGAAAACATCAAAGAGACGCGAGTCAACATTCATTTGTCACCGTCTGAAAAGGAAGAGTATACGGAATTTCTAAGGGAATATGAGGACATATTCGCATGGTCATATGATGACATGACTGGTCTAAGCACGTCCATTGTGGCTCAAAAATTACCGACTGATCCGGCATGTCCGCCAGTGAAACAGAAGCTCAAAAAGTTCAAGCCAGACATGAGTTTGAAAATCAAGGAAGAAGTCACTAAGCAGGTCAAAGCTAAGGTCCTCAAGGTAGTAGAGTATCCAACATGGCTAGCCAATATTGTGACAGTACCGAAGAAGGATGGGAAGGTCAGAATCTGCATCGACTACCGGGATCTCAATCGGGCCAGTCCAAAAGTTGACTTCCCCTTGCCGAATATACACATCTTGATTGATAACTGCGCCAAGCATGAGCTGCAGTCATTCATTGATTGTTTTACTGGGTACCATCAGATATGGATGGATGAAGAAGATGCTGAGAAAACGACTTTTATTACGCGGTGGGGGATGTATTATTACAAGATGATGTCGTTTAGGTTAAAGAATGCTGGGGCCACCTACATGAGAGCCATGACTACTATTTTCCATGACATGATACACAAAGAAATCGAAGTGTATGTAGATGATGTTATCATCAAGTCCAAGAAAGCAACTGATCACATAGAAAATTTGAGGAAGTTCTTCAACAGGCTAAGAAGGTACAACCTAAAACTGAATCCCGCCAAATGTGCATTCGGGGTTCTTGCCAGAAAACTACTTGGTTTTATTGTGAGTCACCGAAGAATAGAATTGGATCCATCAAAGGTCAAAGCCATCCAAGAATTGCCACCACCGAAGAACAAGAAGGAAGTAATGAGTTTCTTGGGAAGACTTAACTTTATTAGTCGGTTCATAGCACAATCTACTATCATCTGTGAGCCAATCTTTAAAATGCTAAAGAAGGACGCTGCTACCAAATGGACTGACGATTGCCAGAAAGCCTTCAACAGAATCAAGGAGTACCTGTCAACGCTGCCGGTTTTGGTTCCGCCCGAACCAGGTAGACCCCTACTACTCTTCCTTGTAGTATTGGATGGAGCATTTGGTTGTGTTCTGGGGTAGCATGATGAAACAGGGAGAAAAGAGTAGGTCATTTATTATCACAACAAGAAGTTCACCCAGTACGAGGCCCGGTATTCTTTATTGGAAGGCACATGTTGTGCTCTGACATGGGTAGCTCAGAAGTTGAGGCACTATTTCTGTGCTTACACCACGTATCTCATATCAAGAATGGATCCATTAAAGTATATCTTTCAGAAGCCCATGACCACCGGCAAGCTAGGGAAGTGGCAAATCCTACTGAGTGAAGTGGACATTGTCTACGTGACTCAGAAAGCAATCAAAGGACAGGAACTAGCGGATCACCTCACTAAAAACCCTGTGGATGGAAAGTGCAAGCCTCTGAAGATGTATTTTCATGATGAAGAGGTATCCTTCATAGGATAAGACATCGCAGAATCCTATGACGGTTGGAGGATGTTTTTCGACGGAGCAGCAAATTTCAAAGGAGTTGGCATAGGGGCAGTCCTAGTATCAGAAACCGGCCAACATTATCTGGTATCCGCCAAGCTCAGGTTCCCATGCACCAACAATATGGTTGAGTACGAAGCTTGTATCTTAGGGCTTAAAATGGCCATTGACATGAATGTCCAAGAGTTGCTAGTGATTGGAGATTCGGATTTGCTTATACATCAGGTCTGAGAAGAATGGGTGACCAAGAACTCCAAGATACTCCTGCATTTGCATCATGTACAGGAGTTGAGGAAGAGGTTCACAAAGATAGAGTTCTGGCATGTCCCCAGAATCCAGAATGAGTTTGCCGAAGCCTTGGCCACTCTATCATGTATGATTTAGCATCCAGATAAAAACTCCATAGACCCTATTCTAGTAAAGATTCCTGATTAGCCAGCTTACTGTGCTCATGTTGAGGAGGAAGCAGATGGAAAGCCTTAGTTCCATGACATCAAGGAATATTTAACCAAAGGAGAATATCCAGAGCTTGCAAATCCCACTCAGAAGTGCACACTCCGAAGATTAACTAACAATTTCTTTCACAGCGGAGGAATCCTGTATAGGAGGACTCCTGATTTGGGATTACTAAGGTGTGTCGACGCAAAGGAAGCATCTAAACTGTTAGAAGAAATCTATGCTGGGACCTCCGGTCCACATATGAATGGTTTTGTCTTAGCCAAGAAGATACTCCGGGCAGGTTATTTTTGGATGACTATGGAAACAAATAGCATCCAAAATGTCCGAAGGTGCCATCGCTGTCATATACATGCAGACATGATAAAGGTGCCTCCAAACAAGCTTACTGTAACTAGCTCACCATGGTCATGCACCGCTTGGGGAATGGATATCATCGGACCTATCAAGCCTGCCGCATCAAACAGGCACAGGTTCTTTCTAGTGGCAATTGATTATTTCACTAAATGGGTTGAAGCAGCCTCTCACAAGGTAGTGACTAAGAAAGTCGTGGCAGACTTTGTCCGCGGCTACATTGTTTGTCAGTTCGGAATACCGGAGTCAATCATCACTGATAATGGTTCCAATCTCAACAGTGACTTGATGCAGGCCATGTGTGAAACCTTCAGGATCAAGCACAAGAATTCTACAGCTTACAGACCTCAGATGAATGGAGTCGTAGAAGCCGCCAATAATAATATCAAGAAGATACTAAGGAAAATGATAGAAAAGCATAAACAGTGGCACGAGAAGCTATCATTTGATTTATTGGGGTACCGCACCACAGTTTGCACATCAACCGGGGCAACTCCCTATATGCTGGTTTATGGTACAGAGGCAGTCATTCCCGCCGAGATAGAAATTCCCTCGTTAAGAATCATACAGGAAGCAGAACTCGACGACGCAGAATGGGTAAAGAGCCGCTATGAGAAGTTAGCCCTCATAGATGGAAAAAGAATGAACGCTATTTGTCATGGTCAACTTTATCAGAACAGAATGGCCAGAGCCTTCAACAAAAGAGTCAAGCCAAGACAATTCACACCAGGACAGCTTGTATTGAAGAAAATCTTTCCACATCAAGATGAATCCAAAGGAAAATTCTCTCCCAACTAGCAGGGTCCGTACATAGTTCACCGAGTTCTAATAGGAGGAGCCCTCATACTTGCAGAAATGGACGGAGAAGTTTGGCCAAAACCAATCAACTCAGATGCAGTTAAACATTACTATGTGTAATCCTATGTTTTCCTATATGATTTAATTGAACTACGTCTGAACTAATTCCCGCTTAAGAGGGGATATGTAGGTATCCCTATAGGTTCGGTCACAATTCAATAAAATTTTCATTTCCCCCGCAATTGGAAACTAGGGTAGAATTTTGAGGAGGATCCTCAAAATTCCAAAGTAACTTCAGCCGATCATCGCAAGTAGTCGTCAGAAGCAGCAACCCAGTAAACTGGGGCAGAATTTTGAGGAGGACCCTCAAAATTTCGGAGCAAAAGAGGTTGCAATGTCTTGAACCGTGTCGTAGTCGTCGGTTTATTTAAAGAAAATTTATTTTCAATTATACATTTATGTTATACTAAATCATGCATATCTATTATCAAATTGCTTTGTTTAGCGATGCTACCCCAATGATACACAATAGAGCGAAGCAGGACAAGCGAAGCCTATAGGGAATACGAACTAACTTTTCCCCTTGACAAACTCAAGATTTTTCTTTGGATATAGGCACCCAATTTGCAAATCACCGAATACATTTATACACTCATACTTTTCAGGAATACGACCCTCATAACCATCACCTATTCACCTTTGCTATCCTCATACAACATCTCCGGCAGCCACAATATCGCAATCCGCTATCAGCTATCAAGCCATCAGCTAAGAAATTTTACTACTATTTGCATTTTTTGCATTGCATAAGGATACTATTCTGCCTTTCGAGGTTAAGATCTACCTCTATTTGTATTTTTTACATTGCACAAGGCTACTATTCTACCTTCTGAGGTTAAGCTCCACCTCCATCTGCATTTTCTGCATTGCATAAGGCTACTATTCTGCCTTCCGAGACTAAGCTCTGTCTCTATTTGCATTTTCTACATTGCATAAGGCTACTATTCTGCTTTCCGAGACAAAACCCTGTCTCCACCTGCATTTTCTGCATTGCATAAAGCTACATTTCTGCCTTCCGATACTAAGCACTGTCTCCATCTGTATTTTTTGCATTGCATAAGGTTACTATTCTGCCTTCCGAGACTAAGCTCTGTCTCCATCTGCATTTTCTGCATTTCATAAGGCCACCTTTCTGCCTTGCGAGACTAGAGTCTGTCTCCATCTGCATTCTCTTGCATTGCATCAGGCTACCTTTCTGCCTTCCAAGACTAAGCTCTGTCTCCATCTGCATTTTTTGCACTGCATAAGGCTACCTTTCTGCCTTCCGAGACTAAGCTTTATCTCCATCTGCATTCTCTTGCATTGCATAAGGCTACCTTTCTGCCTTCCGAGGTTAAGCTCTACCTCCATCTGCATTTTCTCCATTGCATAAGGCTACCATTCTACCTTATGAGGTTAAGCTCTACCTCCATCTGCATGGCTGAAATATCGCCATTTTTATTTATGTCTTGCATTGGCTGAAATATCGCCACTTCATTTAAATCTTGCATCGGCTGAAAGACCGCCACTTCATTTAAATCCTACATCGCCTAAAATATTGCCATTTTTATTTATGTCTTGCATTGTCTAGAATACCGCCACTTCATTTAAATCTTGCATCGACTTTCTGCACGGCTGAAATATCGCCACCTTTATTTAAATTCTGCATCGGTTGAAATATTGCCACCTTTATTTAAATTCCGCAGCGGCTGAAATATCGCCACCTTTAGATTTCGTATCAGCTGAAATATCGCCACTTTTATCTAAATTCTGCATCGGCTGAAATATCGCCATCTTTATTTAAATCTTGCATTGGCTGAAAGATCGCCACCTTCTGTATTTTATGGGCTAAAAGCTCGCCACCTTCTACATTTCATGGGCTGAAGATCGCCAAGTTGTCCAAAGGCGTCATTGTTCGGAGGCATCATTTCATAGCCCGAGAACGCCATGCCATGGCCTAAGGACCCCCATTTTATCTTTTGCATAGCATTATTCAAAGGCATCATGGTTCAGAGGCATCATTCTCATAGCCCGAGAAAGTCATTTCATAGCCTGTGAATCCTTTATCATACGCTTTATGGCCCAAGATGTCATGGTCTGAGGACGTCATCGTAACCATCCAAAGACAACATTCATGGTCCAACGGGAACTTGCATCACGTTTAAATTTATGCACAATATATGTTCGTATTGCTCATTTATACGTAAACCAGCTTGCAACGGTCGTCTAAGCAGGAGCAATTCAGCTCCGGTTCCCGCAGCCTACTAGATTTTTACCATCCATCGCGCCCGTTCTTGGAAAAGTCTCCATCGGCATATTCCATCGACGGATCCCGAACTACATATGACCTGATTCCTGTAAGACCGGGGATATATAGGTAGCTTAGGAACCAGAGCTCGGTCAAAATTCTTCAAATCGTATCGCTCGTTCAAATTGGTCATCATATCTTTACCCGACAACTCTTTCATCCTTCCCGAGCAAAGAGGGGCAGCTGTTGATACCCAATTTTTTTCTATATAATTATTGTATACAAAATTCTTTCAAAATAGCATATATATTCATATATAAGCATGTCCAAGTGTTTTATTATTTTTTCCAATTTTATTAGATTTTTAAACTAATTTATTGCCCTATTTTAACAGTACAAAATCAATAATTATTCCCAAAATTATCATCTTTGATGATTCACTTATTTTTTTCTCATATTTATACTAAAATATAGCTCAGGTAATTTTTATACATTTTTATAAATTGATTTGGTATTTTTAAAAGCTAAATTGGACTTAATTGCAATATTAGCCTATTTTAAGTATTATTTCTGTTTATTATTACAAATTTGATTCCAGCACTTTTAATCTAATAGTTATATACTATTAATCAATTTAGCACTCTTAATTTATTTTTAGAAACCACTTTACTATTTTTATAAAATAAAAAGGAAAAAGTGGTTATTTAAAAGTTAGCCCTATTTTATTTAAATTTTAGCCCAAATTGACCCCTCATTAAACCCCAATTTCAGATCTCAAACCGGACCAGCCCAATTCCTAAATTACGCGACCCCTAACCCATTAATTTTACCCGCCTTGTTCCCATAAATTGATCCAGGCCGTTGATCATTTTGATCAACGGACACAAATCCCCCTTACCATTTTTAACCCCAAAGACCTACCTTAATCCCTCATTCTCACTTGGCCCACCGCCTTTGAATCCCTTCGTCTCTCAAACTCTCTCGAACTCTCCGAAACCCTAGCCTCCTTCTACCCCTCTTCAACCACCACTCCACCGAAATCCATGGCTTCTCAGGCCATGGATAGTTGGTATTCACCTATCTTCACCAGTAAGCCATTGTTTTTCGAAGCTTCGAGGCCTGACCTCGACGATTCCCTCTTTTATCTTTTCAGACCTTTGATTTCATGGCTCCTCCGTCCATGCTCCGGCATATTCAAGACTTAAGAGCCTGATTCTTGACCTCTTTGACTCAAGATCGGACCTGTTTCCAAGCCTTTCTTATTTCTAGGGTTTCTCCGAAACCCTAAGCTATTCGAGGTTCTTTCACCATTATTTGCTTAGATCCATATTGTATCTATTTTTTTCTCGCCATCTAAAGTGTTTTCCCCAAAAGTTTTTTTTCAAAATTTTCTCTCCGATTTTAGGGTTTCTGAAAGGATTTTTTGGAAAAAATCTTTCTAATTTTTCTTCTTCTTTGCTTTATGTGTGTTTGTCCATACCCTGCTCATGTGATTTCTTTTTATTACGCACGTACTGTCTTCTACCTTTTCTTTTCTACTATACATGTTACTCTTGTTAATATTTTCTATGTTTTCTTTACTCTTTTACTATATGTGTTTACCGTTAAGTTATTTGAATTTTGTTTACTGGACTCTGTTCATGTTCTTACATACTTCATCTACTTGTGTTCAAAGTTTGTATTATCTCATTCTGCTGAACTTGTTTAAGTTCTGAGTTTCTCTCAAAATGTGTTCTCCATGCTCTTAACTGTGTATCGTGTCTGTTTATTTCTCATAAGTCTTTGGAAAAGACTTTTGAACCTCTATCAAGTGGCTTGCCTTCTCACCTCTATGTCTGATTCAATTCGAAACCCTAGAATTTGGGGATTTATTGGCAATTTTGATTTTTTGTGTTTGAATTAGGGTACCACTTTGGGACCCTAAACTCTCAGGCTCATTCTTGCTTATGATTCTGAAACTTTCTTTGATTAATCTTTCTCCTAAATAACTTGACAGTCTCTTCTTGATTCACATATTTGTGTGCTTTATATATGAGAACTCTTCTTTCAAAAAGATTTTGCCAACTACCAATTGATTCTGAATTCCTTTAATGGTGTTTACTTGATTGTTACTGATTTTTCCCTAATTGATCATTTCTTTACCCTTTTCGTGACTTGATTCATTCAAGTAAAAACATGCAATTTTGATTTTACTGGTTGATTCCCTTTCCTTTTTTTACAAACTGTGTACTATTGGTTTGTTGCCTTAAATAGCTTCTATGTACTTGCCCTTTATTATACCGCTAGGAAAATATTTTTTTTCAAATCCTTTTCCTTAATTGCTTTACCCGTTTGAAATCAGAATCCCTTAATTAAAGGGAGACTGATTACAATCTTATTTTGTTACCTTTTTCTTACTTATTTGCTGCACTATAAAAGGGGCTCGACCCTTCTGCATTGAAACAACTTTTAAAAAATTTTACAACTTTAGAACTTTGAACTTCTGAATCCTAAAGTTCAACACACATACTTTCAATCACAATACTCTTTCAAATCTCTACTCTCTTCTAAGACTTGTCGTACTGCTTTGCTTGCAACTTGGCTTTTCAAGACTGTTGTTTTACTTATTTGTTTTCCCTGAAACTGGTATGTCTCAATTTTGATTTCAGCTCCTTCCTTATGTGTTTACTTTACAGTTGCCATGTTCTTTCCTACTTTGCTGTCCATATTTTGTATTAAACATGTTACTTTCTTTTATATTGACTGCTTGTTATAAAATCCCCATATCCCCATTCCCTTCTATGTGCTGAGTAAAAGTTCATGGCCTGGCAGTATCCAAATTACTGCCCAAGTCTGAACCTGAACTTCAATGGGTCCTAAATCCCAAATTTAGCTAACAGGCTGATCAGGGGTATGCCAGCATTCTAATTACTGGGCATGACCACTAGCCTGTCATGGCCTTCCCTTATTCCCCCTCTATTGCACTTACACTTATTCTTAGACACTAAGTTCTCCCCCCTCCTATGAGCCTTGCCTTGGGAACCTTGAGTTCCCTCTGAACTTGGACATTTGAGGATTGGCCCTTCCACACTGCACTATAATCTGATCCTGCAAATGTATTTTGGTGTACGCACTGCCTGGGGTCCATGAAGCCCCTTGGAACTTTGACACACCCAAAAGAGGAGAAAAGCTTTGGAAATCTGATCTTTGGAAGTTGGTTTATCTCATATTATTATACCTTGAGTCTGAATTAGGCTGTTTGGTTGTAGCTTGAATTTTTTATGTAATTTTATATCCTTCTTGATTCATTGAGGTCTGTAATAATTTGTAATAACTATGGGGTTTAGTGAAAAAGGGAGGGTCATTTATGTATGCAAATGGTTAGACATCATGCTCGTAAGGATTACTATTTACAAATTCTGCATTCATGCATAACATATAGAGCTCCTGCCTACAAGTTTCTGCATACATAAATCATGTATAAGTTTCTGCGCTTACGCATTTAGAAATCCTGCCTATAAGTTATGCATTACAGGTACAAATCCTGCCCATAAGATTGTTTCGTTACTAGAAACGATGACCATAAGTTTCTGCAAATAGAAAATCATGCTTATAGTTTTGTTTCTGTACCTCTGCATATACGTTTGGCATTAGGCAAATAATCAAAGGTTTAATAATAATCAACTTTATTCTAGATACCATGCCTATAGGACTCGTGCACTCATGTAGTCGTCTTAAAACCAACAACTCTTAGAAATCATGTCTATAGGATGTAATCAGTTGATCAACTTCGTCTATTTCACCTATGAGTTTAAAATCAGTAGCAAGATCGTTTAAAATCTGTAGAGCTTTGTTTATAAAACTAGTAACTTTTATTTAAAATTAGTGTGCCTTCGGCATTGTTAGATATCATGCTTATAGGCCTTATCTAGGCAAACCACTAGGTAATTAATCAACTGCATCAGTCCCTGATAAACTACAACCAGACAAGGCCTAATTCGGACTTCTCATCTGAGAAATATGTGATAAAGCAGCCTGTCCTAACACTTTAAATTTAATTCAGACTATAACCATTATTTGAAGTCATGCTAGATAATTTGCTTCTTTAAGTGGGGAGGCATGTTTGAGCCTTTAATCTGCTATGTGTTTCCCCTAACTGCATTATGTGTTTTGTTTGTCGCCTTAGACTTTTATCCTTTTAAACATTAAAAAAGAGCCCCCAACTCCTTCCCCCTTTTAGGTTAGTAGTCCTAAATGTCTCCGGGACTGATAGGATTGGGGCGGGTAGTAGCATGCAATAAGCAACGAGACCATTCCGCGATTTAGTACCTTAACGGGGTGGGAAAGGGTAGACATGGATATGATGATCACGCGATAACACCACGTGTTTAAATGGTTACCGGGTGTTGCGTGGGGTGATCCATGTTATTTATAAACCTAGGACCCCCTCCCTCTTTATGTGTTTACTTCTTTTTATTCAGAATTTTTAAATTTTTTTGTTTTTTCAGTTCTTTTAAACCCCGTCTTTTACTTTAATCATTTAAAATCTCTTTTAGTTATTTAATTCCCAGTACTGTTTACTTTTCCAAATTCCTGCCCCATTTCATTCCTTTGTTTGATTATTTGTACCAATTATTTGACCCCCATTTTTCTGCACTTGTATATTCTTTAAATAATTATGAAATCGTATGTTCCCAAACTTCAACATGTTTATTTAACTTTTACACTTCCCTTTGTTTGTAATCGTTATGCGAAAGCTGTCTTGTATGTTTATTTATTGTTACATTTAAAGTCACAATTGTAGCTAGCCGGGAACCACACTAGTGGATCTTGGGGGGTGCCTAGCACCTTCCCCCCGAGATAATTTCAAGCCCTTACCCATTCTCTGGTTCTTCTCTTTTTTATTTATTTTTTTTCTTAGTGTCCTAATGCACTTAATCATTAGGTGTCGACTCTTCTAAACCTCAAACCCAATTCCCAAAGAGAAAAGATTTGTCCACCCAAATGTCATAAACCCGATTTCGCCTTAGAAAAAGGGGGCATCGACAGTAAGGCTCTTGAGGTCTAGGCAGAGCTGGAGCACTGCTGGCTGCTAGAAGAGCTGAATGAATGGGGCGACCCACATAACCCCTGCCATGATGACCTGTTGCTGGGGTACGGGCACCAGAGTAGTGGCCCGACTCTCGAGACCTCTTGGCCTCTCTCTTCTCTCGCTCCCTAGTGAGCATACCCTCGATCCTCCTAGCAATGCTCAATACCTGCTGATAAAGGAATGTCCATCTCCAACTCTTGAGCCATGTTAGATCTGATAGGTGGAATAAGCCCCTCAATGAACCGGTGAACTCTCTCATGAACTGTAGCAACCAAGGCCGGTGCATGCCTGGCCAATCTGGTATAACGGATAGCATACTCCGAAAAGATCATAGCACCCTGGCGGAAATGCTCAAACTCTGCACGCCATGCATCCCTAAGGCTCCGATAGACAAACTCTCTCATAAACATATCTAAGAACTGGTCCAGGTCAGTAAAGCAGCCTCGACTGGACTGTCTATCTCATAAGTACACCACCAATCATAGGCGGCTCCTTGAAGCTGGAAGGCAGTAAAGGAAACCCCGCTAGACTCTGCTATGCCCATAGTGTGAAGGATACGGTGGCACTCCTCTAGAAATCCCAAGCCATCGTTTAATGCTAATCCACTAATACCGGAGGATCATACTTCTTGAACCTCTCAGGTCTCCGCTGCTCATCCTTTGAAGCAGCTGACCCACCCTCGAGCTAAACTGGCACTACCGGCGGTACAGGAATGATCTCTGAGACCTCCTCCACATGCACTCTCTGCTCAGAGGTGCGGCCAGCGGGATTTTGGGCTCCTCCCCGGCCTGGGATGTGGCTACAACAAGGGGAAACAACCCTGCTTGTGCCAAGGTGGTGTACATAGACATGAACTGAGCTAACGTCTCCTAAAGTAGTGGAGTAGTAGTGGCAGTAGGCATGTCAGGTGCCTGGATTCCGGCTGGTCTTGCTGGTGGTACCTCGGCTTCAGCTCACACAGGTTCTCTCACTGCACTGTGTGCGCGTCCTCAGCCTCTACCCCAGCCCCAGCCTCTAATAGCTGTAGTAGCGGGCGCGGGTGGCCGATCATCTCGAGTAGCGCATGTCCTCACCATCTATGAGAGAATAGAAGACAGAAGTTTAGAATTTGTGGTGTCAATATATCGCACGACAAGGAAATCAAATGAAGTGAAAATTTTCCTAACAATTACTTAGCCTCTCGTACATAAGTACAGATGTCTCTGTACCGATCAGCGAGACTCTAATACACCGGCTATGTTCTGTGACTCCTATGAACCTAGAGCTCTGATACCAACTTGTCATGACCCCAGTTCGCCCTCTATGAACACATCATGATGGCACCTAGTCCCTATGGCTAGGTAAGCCTAACAATGCGGAAACAACATAACTTGCGGAAACAACATAACTTGCGGAAACAACATAACTTGCGGAAACAAATAATTAAAACTAAAAAAACTAGAAGGAAAACTATATATAAATACCGCTCAGCATATATAACTCAATAACGCGAAAGTCTACAATATCATCCCAAAACCCGAAAACTCACGGGAACACAAGCTAACAGAAGGTAATACACTGCTCTAACTCTAGAATGTCAAAAACAATAGTATGAAAGGAAAGCTAAGTGCTAAAGCTAGAATAAGATAGAGACTCCTGGTTTGTGGACGCGGCAGATGTACCTCAAAACCTCTGCTAGATCTCTCCGCCTCGAGGATAATATGCCTAGGTAAAGCTACCTGGATCTGCACATGAAAAACATGCACAGAAGGGGCATGAGTACACCACAACGGTACTCAGTAAGTGTAAAACCTAACCTCGGTCGCGCACTGATGAGGAAGGTTAGGGCCCTACTTAGAATAAACATAATAATAAGTCTTGCAACAGTATGAAATAAACAGAAATAATGAGTACAACTATGAAGTAAGACAGGTTATACAAGGCAACAAATAACACAGAGACAATAAAGTAACACGGAGTAAAATAGGTCAATATCAATTCCAACAATAAGGATATCCCAGGATACCGTCCTGTAGTCCATTTCATCAACTGTCCAAGGAGCTCCCGGGAAACTGTCCCGTAGTCCATCATATGAGTATATTCGAAGGATCTCCTCAGATACCGTCCCGTAGTCCAACTATCAATGTGCAGGGGGATCTACCGAGAATCTAACCCATAGTCCCAAAGTAAATGTGCAGGGGGATCTATCGGGAATCTAACCCGTAGTCCCAAAGTAAACAAATAGGGGGGAGCTACCAGAATCCCACATCCGTAGTCCCAATGTAAATACGCAGTCTCGACAAGAAGATATTCAGAAATATAGTTCAAAAACACAAGGCAACCGGTAGTTCTAGCCTAACATGCTTCACGTAGTACAAACAAAGCAACTTAAGCAAATAGGCAATTTAGATCCACTAAGCGTGCTTTTCTAAACTAACACGGGCTATAATTGCAAATAGAATAAAGTAGGTAAGAAACAAACTCAGTCTAAATATTTAAGTAGAACCGGATTTTCAACAATCAGCTCAAGTATGCGCTCGTCACCTCACGTATAAGGCATTTCAATTACCAAATATCATATCCTAAGGGGAAGGTTCCCCACACAAGGTTAGACAAGCCACTTACCTCGAACCGACTCCAGAATCAAAATGGCCCAAATCTATTCAATTCAATTACATATCATAAATAACATCTCAATCAACTGATTCTACTATTTAATTCAAAGCTAAGACGCGAAATTAGGTAAAATGATCAAAATTCCCCTCAAGCCAATATCTCGGAATTGGATGAAATTAACATTTTCAGAACTCTTTTACTCTCACGAGTCCACCCATATATAAATCTCTCAAATCGGAGTTCAAACACCCACTCAAATTTCAGTCTATGAAGTTTTGTCCCTTTTTCATCTAAAATCCGAAATTAGAAGAGGAATTCGTGATTAGATTAATGGGTTATAATCAAAAAGCAATTTAGAATCATTGCACCTAAAAATCCCTCGAAATCTCTCTCAAATCCGAGCTCTCGAGCTTGAGTTTTGATAAAAATGGCTAACCCTCGGATTTTGAAATGTTTATACTACCCAGGTTTTTAATGCATCGCAAGCGCAGAGGAAGTCATGCGTTCGTGAAGAAGAAAAATGAAGGCTGCCAAAATTGCTCTTCATGAACACGAGGAACAGTACGCGAATGCGAAGAATTAGGCTAACAAAGCTACGCGAATGCAACACGGGGAATGCGAACGCGATGAATAAAAATAGGCTCAGCCCTCGGAGCCAAATAGAACTACTGGAACGCGATGGTTTGGCTGTGAACGCGATGGAGGAAAAGGTGAAGCTTTGCAAATGCGAGAGGACTGGACGCGAACTGTGACGACCCAAAGGGTCATCACCTGTTTTCTCCTTCATCTTGTGCTTCCTAGGCCTTGAAAACCTCATTTTTACTTGCCTCGATTTGCATGCGCAGTCCGGGCACATAGCCGGAAAGATTATATGTTAAATTCTGCAAAAAATTTCAAAATGTGGATTTAGAATGATTAAAGTTGACTTTGGTCAACATTTTTGGTAAACGAACCCAGACCCATGATTTGACGGTCCCAGAGGTTCCGTAGAAAAATATGCGACTCGGGCATGTGCCCGGAGTCGAAATCCGAGGTCTAGAGCCTGAGAAAAGAATTTTTCTGTGAAATTATTTTTCTGAAATTTTTAAGGAAAATGGAAATGAAAATTAATTAAAAGACTGTGATATCGGGCTCGTATTTTGGTTTCGTCACCCGGTACAAGTCTTATATATGGTTAAAGCACTATCTGTAAAGTTTGGTTGAAAACGGACGTCATTTGACGTGTTTCAGACTTAAAATGGAAAATTTTTGTTTTTATGAAAAGTTGGAAGAAATCATGTGATTTGAGTCTTGATTCTATGTATATGATGTTCTTTTGGTGATTTGATTGCACGAGTAAGTCCGTAGGATGTTTGTGAGGTTGTGTGCATATTTGGTTTGGAGCCCCGAGGGCTCGGGTGAGTTTTGGATAGGCATCGGATTGCATTTCTCACCTTTGAAAATCTGGTATCTTTCAGTTCTGCAGGCTTCACATTTGCGAAGCCAGCCTTCGCAAATGCGAACTCGCAATTGCGAGTTACTTATTGCAAATGCGATCTTTCACCTGGGCAGCAATCTTCGCAAATGCGAAGAAATCCATCACAAATGCGATGCCTGCCTACAAGCCCAGTCTTCGCAAATGCGAATGATTGTCCGCAAATGCGATATTGGGCCTTCGCAAATGCGACATAGTTTTTCGCAAATGCGAACCTTCCAGTATTCTTCAGAGTTCGCAAATGCGAACTAGAATCTCGCATTTCCCAGACCTGCAGGGTTCGCAATTGCGAACCCAGGTTCGCATTTCCCACATCTGCAACCTGCATTTTTCATACTTAGACGATCTTAAGCCCCATTTTTCATATTTCTCAAACCCAAACACCCATTGGCGATTTTTCAAGAAATCTTCCTTCTCCAATCTATTTGTAAGTTGACTTTCACTTAATTTCTTAAATCTTTAATATCATTTATCATGTTTTCATCTTAAAATCAAGGTTTTTCATGGGTGAAAGTGGGTATTTTGGGTAGAACCTAGGTTTTCTTAAATTTGGGGATTTGGACCTCAATTTGAGGTCCAATTTCAAAACAAATCATAGATATGAACTCGTGGGGAATGGGTAATCGGGTTTTGGTCCGAACCTCGGGTTTTGACCACGTGGGCCTGGGAGCGTTTTGGGAATTTTTGAGTAAAACTTTGGGAAATTCATTTTCATGCATTGAAATTGATCTGATTAGCATTTGTTGACACTTTCAAGGAATTTGTGACTAGATTCGAGCGGTTTGGTGGTGAATTCGAAGGGTAAAGCTATACTAGATGCTTGAGTTGAGTTTGGAGCATTTGAGGCAAGTGTTTGATCTAACTTTGGCTTGAGGGAATAGGATTAGGGTGTTGTTTGCTAATTGCTAAATGTTGAGTATGATGTATAGGCATCGTGACGAGTGTCTATACACCGGTGTCTAGCATGACCGTGGGTCCTTGTTTGTACTTATTCTGGTATTGTTATGACTCTTCCATGTTAATTGATGAATCCTATGTAATGTGAAGAGTATGAGGATTGATTGTGAATTGTAAATTCTTTGGAGCGTTGGCTCGAACAATAAATAGACTATTGAGTGAGAAATGAATGAAACGGAAATGGATATGATTAATCCCTTGCCAGGATGGTTGGTATATATTGATTATCTCCCTTGCCGGGATGTGAAGGTTATTGTTGTTGCTCCCTTGCCGGGATTTAGCTATTCAATTGTGTTTTTCCCTTGCCGGGACGTTTCTTATTATTTGTCTATCCGCTCGCCCCATTTGGGTGAGATTACTGTTTGGTGAGGAAGAGTGATAATGCATGAAGGGTCATTCGTGCCCTGTTTTGATTATATTTGCACGAAGGGTCATTCCGTGCCATGTTTTGATTATATTTGCATGAAGGGTCATTCTGTGCCATGTTTTGATTATATTTGCACGAAGGGTCATTGTGTGCCATGTTTTTTATTATATTTGCACGAAGGGTCATTCTGTGCCATGATTGATTACATTTGCACGAAGGGTCATTACGTGCCATGTTTTGATTAATTATGCATGAAGGAACATTCCGTGCCCTGATTTGATTATAATTGCACGAAGGGTTATTCCATGCCACGATATGAGAGTTATGTGAGGAAAAGCACGAAGGTTGATGTCGTGCACTTTATTTGATTGTTTTTGGTGAGAATGAGAGTAAAAGCACGAAAGTTGATGCCGTGAAACTGTTAATTTTCCTGTTCTCATTAATTATTGTTACTGCACGGTTTCTTGCTTAAATTGCCGACTTATATCCGGACTGTACTTCTCCCATAGTATGCTCCCCTCCCTCTTAACTGTTTAATTTTTGTGTTCTTTCCTTTTATTGCATATATATATATATATATATATGTATGTATGTATGTATTGAACTGCACAGGTTGGTTTGGTAGTCCTGTGTAGCCTCGTCACTACTTCGCCGGGGTTAGGCCAGGCACTTACCAGCACATGGGGTCGGTTATGCTGATGCTACACTTCTGTGCTCTTTTGCATAGATCACGGTACCGGAGCAGCTTTTGGACCACAGCAGTAGTTGATAGAGAGTTGACTTCAGTCCAGGGACTTTCGAGGTAGCCTAGCTGGAGTCCGCAGGTCGGAGTCCCTTCTATGTTATTAGTTTGTTTTCCTTGTACCGAGACAAACATTGATGTACTTCTATTCGGACTTGTTTTTAGCACTCTTTAGTAGTTTGTGAGTTAGTGACACCAGTCTTGGGTAGAGAAATAATAAACTTCCGTATGTTTGGTTTTTAGTTATCTATCCTTTTAAGACTTCCGCTTTTATGTTAATTGACTTATCTTTCCTTATATGGTTAATGTTGTTAAGAGAAGTGATAAGTTAATTGGCTTGCCTAGCTCCTATTAGTAGGCGCCATCATGACTCCCGATAGTGAAAAATCCGGGTCATAACACGAACGCGATGAGGAAACTGGTCCTCCTCCAAAATTACTCTATGCGAACGCGTGGAGAAGGACGCGATCGCGAAGAATAACAGGGGTCTACAACAACTGAAGATTTTTTGCAATTTTTCACAACTCCAAAATGCCCCGTTGAGCATCCGAAAGACACCCGAGGCCTCCCGAACCTCAACCAAACCTACGGACATATCCCATAATATCATTCAAACTTGTACTAATCCTTAAACCACCTAAAACAACGTCGAAAACTCGAATTAATCAAGGATTTAGGCCTAAGAACTTCAAATTCTCTCAAAATACGCTTTCAATCAAAAACCTAACAACCCACGTCCGAATGACCTGAAATTTTGCACACACATCCCAAATGACATGAAGAAACTACTGCAACTTCCAGGCATCCATTCCGATCCTCAGATCAAAATCTTACTATTGGACCGAAACTTCAAAAATTCCAAACTTCAGCATTTCAAGCCAAAATTAGCTACGGATCTCCAAAACATATTCTGAATACACACCCAACCCCCAAATCACCTAACGGAGCTAACGGAACCATTGAATTTCCATTCTGAGGTTGTCTTTACACTATTCCAACTACGGAAAACTTTCCAACACTTAAGCTCTCATTTAGGGACTAAGTGTTTCAAAACTCTCTGAAACTCAAAACCGAACATCCTAGCAATTCAATTTAGCAGAAATAGAATTGGGGAAAGCAATTAATAGGGGATCGAGGTGTAAATTCTTAAGACGACCGGCCGCGTCGTCACACAATATGAGTTGTTGTCCATGAACAGAGTTTTGAACCTTAACCTCTAAACAGGCTGGAGGGTGTGCCAATATCTCCCGTTATTGAGTATGCCCACCACCCTGCTCTCCTTGTGTTCTTGCAAATTCCCCACTCCCTTATACCCCTATGTTCACTGATTTTAAGTTACTCCCTTTCCCTTTTACCTTTTCAGAATTTCACTTCTGTACTTGCACTCTCTCCTAGTCTCTAAGATCTGCCCCCCTCCTGTGAGCCTTGCCTTGGGACCTTGAGTTCCCTCTGAACTTGGACACTTGAGGGCTGGCCCTTGCACACTGCACTATGTCTTAATCCTGTAATATATTTAGGTGCGAGCACTGCCTGGAGTCCACATGAGGTTCTTAGGGAACTCTGACACATCCAAATAAGAGAAGGCTTTGGATCATGATCTCTTGGAGTTGGTTTATCTCATGTTTCAGAAAAGGAGCCTAAATTAGGCTCCCCTTGGTTGTACTTTTAATTTCTGATATATTTTTCCTTTCTTACATTTATTCTGGGCTGTAATAACTTGTAATAAACTATTGGGGATGGCCAATAAAAAGGGAGGGAATAACTGTATGCAAAGGGTAGATATCCTACCTATAGGTTTCTGAAATTCTGCACTCATCTAGATATCCTGCCTATAGGAGTTTCTTTCTGAATTTATGCACTAACATTAGACACCATGTTTATGAATCCTGCATTCCTATATATATCTTGCCTATAGGTTTAAGAATTCTACATTCATATAGATATCCTGCCTATAGTCTATTTTTTTTTTCCTGAAATTCTGCACTCGTCTAGATATCCTGCCTATAGGAGTTTTTTTCTGAATTATGCACTCACGTTAGATACCATGTCTATAGAATTCTGTAATTCTGTATTCTCTCATATAGATACCATGTATATAGTTAAACATAAATCTAAATCCTGCATAAGCATCCTTCATTAGGCAAATGTGTTTATAGGGCTTTAAAATAATCAACTGCATCTAGATGTCATGCCTACAGGATTTTTGAATCTTTACTACGTCTATATAAGTGGCTAAAACCAACAATGCATAGAAAGCATGCCTATAGGAACTAATAACCAAGTCTGAAATGTTTCACTCGCTTATAAGTCTAACACCTGTAGAACTTATAACTCGCATATTCTTTAACAATTTGGAAACTTTTTCTAAAATCAGTATGTAGTTATTGCATCTTTTCTGAAGTCAGTAGATATCATGCTTATAGGTTTTCGCCTTAGGCAAGCCTTAGGGTAAAAGTTATAAACTGCACCAGTCTTTATTAATTACAACCAGCGGGCAAGTCTAATTCCGACTTCAAAATATGTGATAAATCAGCCTGCTGTAACTTTTAAGTTTAATCAGACCCTAATCAGTACGTGCAAGACATGCTAAATTATATTCTTTTCTTTGATCTAAGGAGGCCTGTTTGAGCCTTATTTGTTTATGTGCTTTCCCAGATTTTTTATATGTGTTTTGAATGTCGCCTTAAAATTTTTACCTTTGAAACTATAAAATCCCAACATTCCTTCCCTTTAGGATTAGTAGTCCTAAATGCCTCCGAAACTGATAGGATTGGGGCGAGTAATAGCATGCAATAAGTAAACGAGACTATTCCGCGTTTAATACTTTAACGGGGTGGGAAAAGGTAGATATGGATATGATGACCACGCGATAACACCACGTGTATAATTGATTATCGGGTGTTGTGCGGGGTGATCCATAATATTTATAAACCTAGGACACCCCTCCCCCCCTCTCTTTACTTGTTTATTCCATTGTTTACTTTCGAATTTCAAACTGTTTTTTTTTTCTCAAAATTCAGCTTTCCTTCCGTTTCTTTACCATTATGTGAAATCCCCTCTTATTTGAAAGTCTTGCTTGCTTACATATTATTTGTACTTAAAGTTACAACCATGGCTTGGTCGGGAACCACACTAGTGGATTCTGAGGGGTGCCTAACACCTTTCCCTCGGAATAATTTCAAGCCCTTACCCTATCTTTGGTTATCCAAACAAAAACCCTTCCTAGTATCCTAATGAACTTAAATCATTAGGTGGCGACTCTTTAATTCTCTTAAACCAAATTACCAAAAGGGAACGAGTTGTCCTCCCAAATGTCAAAAATACGATTTCGCAAGAAAAAAGGGGCGCGACAATATATACGCATAATAAATTATAATAAATAAATCATTATAAAAGGAATACTACTAACAAAAAGAATTTCAAGCGATAGCGTAGAAATGTATATACTAATTGAAATTCTCATGTGGAAAATTTTTAGTTAATGAATAGAACTCATAATTTCATAATGAAAAATACAAAAATATAAAGATATTATAATGATATTATGCATAGGATATATATATATATATATATATATATATATATATATATATATATATATATATATATATATATATATATATATAAAAGTTCTATTAAAAAGAGTAGTATCAAATTATTAAGCCAGTTGGCAAGTTAATAAAAAGTCACATTAGTAAATGTATTGTCACAACCCCAACCCCGGTCGTGATGGCACCCAACACACTGCTAGGCAAGCCCGGCCACTTTAACAATCTCAACCATTTCTATACAGTTCATAATTAATCAACACGGATAAATTACTAAGACATAATACTAGAAATCTGAAATAAAGTTAAAACATGCGGAACCCCAAATAACAATACTACTACATAGCCCGAAGAATCCGGTGTCACAAGTCTGAGCCTCTAATACATGTTTATCAACCTAATGCATAGCAGTCTAGGGAGTACGAAATAAAATAAAAGATAGAAGGGAGAGATCAGGGCTGCGGACGTCATGCAGCTACCTCGATGCTCCCGGTAATGTGCTGCTCAGCAAAAAAGTCCTCACTCGGCCTCGGATGCACCTGGATCTGCACGCAAGGTGCAGGGAGTAATGTGAGTACTCCAACCCAGTGAGTAATAAACATAAATAAAGGCTGAGAATAAGAAATCCTGAATAGACACATTGTAATCTATAAATACAGTAATTTAAACCAAATAGTATAAAATCAGTAAACCAGTGAAAATAAATTATGGAAATGCTGCAATAGATAAGTTAATAAATAACAGTCAAATAAGAAATGCAACACATAGTACGGTACTCTCTAGTACTCGCTGCGGCATGCATCCCGCTCTATTTATTTATCTCAACGGCGCTCACTAGGGGTGTGCAAACTCCAGGAGGGGCCCCTTAAGGCCCAAGCGCAATATCAAGTCATCTCGTGGCATCAACTAAGCTCTCGACCTCATATCAATTTCAATATAATACTGTTGCGGTGCGCAGCCCGATCCCATACTCCGTCCAGAATCAAATAAGCCCTCAGCAATAATAATAATATAGTAGTTCTCAGCCCAAAACATTGTTAGAAATATCATTTGAGTTTCAAATCTGAGTAAAAGTGGATGAGTTTGCAAAACAGTTTTTAACAATAAGGCTGAGTTCAAGTATTTTGTCAAAATAGTGAGGAAATGGAAATAACAACCCCCGAAGGGTCCAAATAGTTGGCATAAAGCCTAAATATGACAATTTATCCACATAATGATGATATCAAGTAAATTTCAGTCAAATATGCAGTAAATTCATCAACCGGGACGGACCAAGTCACAATCCCCAATGGTGTTCTACCCCACGCTCGCTACTTGGCGTGCAAGTCACCTCAATATAGCACTACGATGTGTAAATTTGGGGTTTCAAACCCTCAAGACATCATTTACATTTATTACTCACCTCAAGTCGGCCAAAACTCTAGCTCGCTATGCCCTTGCCTCTAAAATCGGCCTCCTCGAACGTCGAATCTAACCAAAACCACAACGAATACGTCACAATATGCCAAAGGAACAATACCTAATCGAAAATAATCAAAAAATATTAAAAATCCCGAAATTGGCAAAACCCGAGCCCTGAGCCCACATCTCGAAACTCAAAAATTTTTACATCAACGGGTTCCTTGTCTCGCCACGAGTCTATACATATAAAGAACACCAAAATCTGAGTCCAAATGACCCCACAAATCCCAACTTTTTCTCTCTTAAGTTCAAGCCCTAAACCACCATTTTTAACTATTAATTTCTTAAGTTTTCAGCCCGAAAGCCATTTATTTGCACCATAAAATCGTGTTTTAAGTCCAAAAATCCTTACCTTATCGAAGCTCCTTGAAAACCCTCTTCAAAATCGCTTACAATACTTCAAGTTCGAAGTTAGAATGAGAAACCCTTCAAAAATTCGCGAAGATGAACTTATACCTTCTATCCAGATATCACCGCTTCTGCGGTCAACATTCCGCTTCTACGGAAATTCACTAAAGTCCAGAACCACTTCTGCGGTTGAAATCCCACATCTGCGGCCTCCACTTATGTGGCCCAAGCTCCGCTTCTGCGGAAATACACTAAGGGGCACAACTCCGCTTCTGCGGCCAATATACTTCTGGAGCATGGAAACATGGAAAACCGGATGCCCACTCGACAAGCTGGGTGGCAAGGCAAGCTCATAAGCCATCTCCCCAATCATCCTAAGTACCTCAAAAGTCCCAATAAATCACGGACTCAACTTTTCTTTCTTTTCGAATCTCATAACACCCTTCGTGGGCGAAACCTTCAACAGGACCTTCTCACCACTATGTAAGATACATCTCGAACCTTCCGGTCTGCATAGCTCTTTTGCATCGACTGTGCCGCACGAAGTCTCTCCTGAATTACGTTCACTTTATCCAAAGCATCCTGAACCAAATATGTCCCCAATAGTCTAGCCTCGCTGGGCTCGAACCAACCAACTAGACATCTACACCGTCTCCCATACAAAGCCTCATACGGTGCCATCTGAATGATGGACTGATAGATGTTGTTGTAGGCAAACTCTGCAAGTGGTAGAAACTGATCCCATGATCCTCCGAAATCAATAACACAGGCGTATACATATCCTCCAATATCTGAATGGTTCGCTCGGACTGTCCGTTCGTCTGAGGGTGAAAGGTTGTGCTCAACTGTACCTGATTATCCAACACTCACTGAACAGCCTGCCAAAACTGAGAGGTAAATTGAGTGCCCCGATTTGGTATAATGGAAACTGGGACACCATGCAACCGAACAAGCTCTCGAATATAAATCTCTGACAGCCGCTCTGAAGAATAAGTAGTACAAACAGGAATGAAGTGCACGGACTTGGTTAGCCCGTCTACAATCACCCATATAGCATCGAACTTCTTCAAAGTTCGTGGGAGTCCGGTAACAAAATCCATAGTTATCCTCTCACACTTCAACTCAGGAATAACCATCTGCTGATGTAAGCCACCCGGTCTCAGATGCTCATATTTCACCTGCTGACAATTGAGACACCGAGCTACAAACTCCACAATATCTCTCTTCATCCTCCGCCACCAATAGTGTTGTCTAAGATCCTAATACATCTTCGCGGAACCCGGATGAATGGAATACTGCGAGCTGTGGGCCTCCTCCAATATCATCTCCCGAAGCCTATCTACATTGGGCACGCAAATCTGGCCCTGCATCCTTAACACACCATCATCACCAATGGTCACGTCTCTAGCATCATCATGTTGAACTCTGTCCTTAAGGACAAGCAAATGCGGATCATCATACTGGCGCTCTCTGATGTGTTCATATAAGGAAGACCGAGAAACCATATGCCAACACCTGACTGGGCTCCGAAATGTCTAATCTCACAAACCGATTGGCCAAGGCCTGAACATCAACGGCAAATGGCCTCTCCTCAACTGGAATGTACGCCAAGCTCCCCATACTCACTGCCTTTTAGCTTAAAGCATCAATCTCTACATTGGCCTTTCTCGGATGATACAGAATAGTAATATCATAATCCTTAAGCAACTCTAGCCACCTTCGCTGCCTCAAATTGAGGTCCTTTTGCTTGAACAAATGCTGAAGACTGCGATGATCAGTGAATACCTCAAAAGATATTCCATACAAGTAACGCCTCCAAATCTTCAATACGTGAACTATAGCATCCAACTCCAAATTATGGATAGGGTAGTTCTTCTCGTGGGGCTTCAACTGAAGAGAAGCATAAGCAATAACTCTACACTCCTGCATCAACATACAGCCAATCCCAACTCCTGAAGCATCACAATACACAGTATAGGAACCTGAAGCTGATGGCAAAACCAGCATTGGAGTTGTGGTCAAAGTTGTCTTGAGCTTCTGAAAGCTCTCTTCACACTCGTCCGACCATACAAATGAAGTACCCTTCTGAGTCAACTTGAAGGCGATGCAATGGATGAGAATCCCTAAACAAATTGGTGATAATAGCCTACCAACCCAAGGAAGCTATGAATCTTTGTGGCTGAGCACGGTCTAGGCCAACTCTAAACCGCCTATATCTTCTTTGGATCATCCTAAATACCCTTGCTGGACACCACGTGTCCCAAGAAAGCCACTAAGCCAAAACTCATACTTGGAGAACTTTGCATAAAGCCTTTCCTCCCTCAATCTCTGTAGTACCACTCTCAAATGCTCCGCGTGCTCCTCCTGACTACGCGAGTACACTAGAATATCGTCAATGAACACGATAACAAATGAATCCAGATAAGGCCGAAATACGTTGTTCATCAGATGCATGAACGATGCTGGGGCATTGGTCAGCCCGAAAGACATGACAAGAAACTCATAGTGACCATATCTAGTCCTGAAAGCAGTCTTATGAATATCTGAATCCCTGATCTTCAACTAATGATAACCCGAACGGATATCAATCTTGGAAAACACCCTCGCTCCTTGAAGCTGGTCAAATAAATCATCAATGCGAGGCAGGGGATACTTGTTCTTCACCGTTACCTTGTTCAATTGTCTATAATCGATACACATTCTCATTGTGCCATCCTTCTTCTTTACAAACAGAACTGGTACACCCCAAGGTGACACACTAGGCCGAATGAACCCCTTATCTAGGAGTTCCTGAAGCTGCTCCTTCAATTCTTTCAACTCCGATGGTGCCATACGATATGGCGGAATGGAAATGGGCTGAGTGTCCGGCACCAGATCAATACCAAAATCTATATCCCTGTCCGGTGGCATGCCCGGCAGATCTACAGGAAATACATCGAGAAAATCCCTCACAACTAGAACAGAATCAATTCTGGGAGTCTCAGCTCCAACATCCCTCACAAACGCCAAATAGGAAAGACAGCCCTTCCCAACCATACGTTGGGCCTTCAAGAAAGAAATAACTCTACTAGGGACATAATCAGTCATACCACAGCACTCGATCCACGGTACACCCGGCATAGCCAAAGTGATTGTCTTAGAATGACAATCTAGAATATCATGACACGGAGATAACCAATCCATGCCCAAAACAACATCAAAGTCCACCATGCTCAATAGCAATAGATCAAATCGGGTCTCCAGACCCCCAATAATCACAACTCACGATCGGTACATATGGTCCACAACTATAGTATCGCCCACCAGGGTAGACACATGAACAAGTAAAGAAAGAGACTCTCAGGGTGTACCTAAATAACAAGCAAAATAGGAAGACACATATGAATAGGTGGAACCGGGATCAAATAATGCAGAGGCATATCTGTTGGTAGACTGAAACAATACCTGTAATGATAGCGTCTGAAGCAATGGCATCTGTCCTGCCTAGCATAGCATAAAAATGAGCCTGGCCGCCGCCTGATCAACCTCCACCTCTTGGGTGACCCCTGGCTGCCTGACCTCCACCCTTGGCTGACTGGGTGGGTGGTAAACTAACCGGAGAAGACGTCGAGGGTTGATCCCTCTTCTGAGACTTAGCACCACGAAGTCGAGGGCACTGCCTCCTCATATGCCCAAACTCTCAACACTCATAACAAGTACCCGGTACTGGAGATAGGGACTGAAGGGAACCCCTCACACCGGAGTGACTAGCAAATGTACTTGGCATAGAAGAACCCTGAGCTGATGGGGCATGAGATGAACTCTGAGATGGGAGAGTGCTAAGTGAAGACTGGCCCTGTTGGAACTCACGATGACCACGGTCTGAAGAGGCCCCACGATACTCTGGGCGGGCTGAATGAGCAGTCCTGAAAGAACAACCTCTACCACACTGGAATTGGCCCCTCGACGGAGCACTACTAAAACTGCCCGATCCTCGAGGCCTCTTGTCCTCCCTCTCCTCTCGCTCTCTATGGCGAACATACTCGATCTCACGAGCAATATCTACCACCTCCTCAAACGTAGCACCCAATACTCTCTCTCTAGTCATCAGAATACGGAGATGGTAGTTAAGGCCATCCACAAATCTCCTAATCCTCTCACGATCAGACAGAATCATCCAAATAGCATGACGGGCCAACTATAAAAACCTCATCTCGTACTGAGTCACGGTCATATCCCCCTACATCAACCACTCAAACTGCCTACGCAGCTCCTCTCTGCGGGACTGAGGTACATACTTCTCCAAGAAGAGAGCGGAGAACTGCTTCCAGGTAAGGAATGATGCACCCGAGAACTAGAAGGTAGTAAATGCCACACCACTCGACTCAAGAATCCCTGCTATATGGAGCATGCGCTGACACTTGTCAAGAAAACCCTGGGCATCCTCGCCCTCAGCACCACTGAATGTCGGAGGCTGGAGCCTACCAAACCTCTCAAGACGATGCTGCTCATCATCTGGCATAATTGGAACCATGAAGTCCTAAACTGGTTGTGCAACTGGCTGAGCTGGAGGTACTCCCGGCGTCTAAAATCCATGCACTACATGCTCAGGTGTGCGAGCAGCGGGGGTCAGATTACCTCCCCCGGCCTGTGAAGTAGTTGCAGTTGTGGTGGCTGAAACTGCCTGAGCCAGGCCGGTGCAAAATGATAAGACCTGTGCCAAGGCCTCCTAAAGACCCGAAATCACAATAGGCACAGCTGATGCCTAAACAGGTGTTGCTGGTGTGTCCACAGCTGGAGCCTAATCCTGAGCTGGGCAACTAGTGGATCAGCAGGTGCTGCCCCGGCTGCTCTGCTTCTGCCACGACCACGACCGCGTCCACAGCCTCTGGTGGCCTCAGTGGGTGGTACTGGTGGTCATCCACCACGTCCGGTAGCTCGAGTTCTCACCATCTGTGAGAGAATAGAATAATAGAAGTTTAGTTCTTAGTTAAATAAAGCTGCACGACAAGAATTTCAAGAATGTGAAGTTTTCCTAAAGGTTCTGCAACCTCTCGAGGATAAATACAGACTTCTCCGTATCAATCCACGAGTCTCTACTAAACCGGCTCATGACTCGTGAGACCAAGTAAACTAGGCTCTGATACCAACTTGTCACGACCCCAACCCCGGTCGTGATGGCGCCTAACACACTGCTAGGCAAGCCCTACCACTTTAACAACCTCAACCATTTCTATACAGTTCATAATTAATCAATAAAGATAAATTACTAAGTCATAATACTGGAAATCTGAAATAGAGTTAAAACACACGGAACCCCAAATAACAATATTACTACATGGCCCGAAGAATCCAGTGTCACAAGTATGAGCCTCTAATATAGGTTTATCAACCTAATGCATAGCAGTCTAGGGAATACGAAATAACATAAAAGATAGAAAGGAGAGATCAGGGCTACGGATGTCATGCAGCTACCTCGATACTCCCGGGAATGTGCTGCTCAACAGAAAAGTCCTCACTCAGCCTCGGATGCACCTCGATCTGCACGAAAGGTGCAGGGAGTAATGTGAGTACTCCGACCCAGCGAGTAATAAACATAAATAAAGGTTGAGAATAAGAAATCCTGAATAGACACATTGTAATATATAAAAATAGCATTTTAAACCAAATAATATAAAATTAGTAAACCAATGAAAACAAATTATGGAAATGCTGCAACAGATAAGTAAATAAATAACAATCAAATAAGAAATGCAATGCATAGCACGGTACTCTCTGGTAGCAGCTACGGCGTGCAGCCCGCTCCATTTATTTATCGTCGACAGCGCTCACTGGGGGTTGCAGATTCCGGGAGGGGCCCCTTATGGCCCAAGCACAATATCAAGCCATCTCGTGGCATCAACTAAACCTTCAGCCTCATATCATTATCAATATAATACTACTGCGGCACGTAGCCCGATCTCATACTCAGTCCAGAATCACATAAACCCTCAGCAATAATAAAATAATAGTTCTCAGCCAAAAATATAGTTAGAAATATCCTTTGAGTTTCAAATCTGAGTAAAAGTGGCTGAGTTTGCAAAACAGTTTTTAACAATAAGGTTGAGTCCAAGTATTTTGTCAAAATAGTAAGGAAACAGAAATAACCACCCCTGAAGGGTCCAAACCGTTGGCACGAAGCCTAAATATGACAATTTATCCACATAATAATGATATCAAGTAAATTTCAATCAAATATGCAGTAAATTCATCAACCAGGATGGACCAAGTCACAATCCCCAACGGTGCTCTACCCCACGCTCGCTATCTGGCGTGCAAGTCACCTCAATATAGCACTACGATGTGCAAATCTGGGGTTTCAAACCCTCAGGACATCATTTACATTCATTACTCACCTCAAGCCGGCCAAAACTCTAGCTTGCTATGCCCTTGCCTCTCAAATCGGCCTCCTCGCACGTCGAATCCGGCCAAAACCACAATGAATATGTCACAATATGCCAAAGGAACAATACCCAATCGAAAATAATCAAAAAGTATCAAAAATCCCGAAATTGGCAAAACCCGAGCCCCGGGCCCACTTCTCAAAACTCAAAAATTTTCACATCCATGGGTTTCTTATCTCTCCACGAGTCGATACATATAAAGAACACCAAAATCAGAGTCCAAATGACCCCACAAATCCCGATTTTTGCTCTCTTATGTTCAAGCCCTAAACCACCATTTTTAACCATTAATTTCTTAAGTTTTCAGCCCCAAATCCATATATTTGCACCATAAATCGTGTTTTAAGTCCAAATATCCTTACCTTATCGAAGCTCCTTGAAAACTTTCTTCAATATCGCCCACAATACATCAAGTCCGAAGTTAGAACGAGAAACTCTTCAAAAATTCGCGAAGAAGTACTTTAATACCTTCTGCCCAGACATCACCGCTTCTGCGGTTAAATTATCGCTTCTGCGGTCAACATTTCGCTTATGCGGAAATTCACTAAAGTCCAGAACCACTTCTGCGGTCGAAATCCCGCATCTGCGGCCTCCGCTTATGATGCCCAAGCTCCGCTTCCGCGGAAATCCACTAAGGGGCACAACTCCGCTTCTGCGGCCAAAAGGTCGCATCTGCGACTCCGCAGATGCGGTCCCCAAATCCGCACCTGCGAACCTTTCTCACTTTTGCGACTTCCTCCTCGCTCCTGTGATATTGCTTCTATTGTCCCAATTCCGCAGAAGTGAAAATACCAGAAGCAACAATAAATTTGAATTCCATAAGACCAAAACTTCCCGTTAACCATCCGAAATCAACCCAAGGCCTCCGGGACCTCAACCAAAAGCATAAACACCTCTTATAATATCATTCAAACTTGTTCCAATCATTAAACACCTCAAACAACACCAAAACTATCAAATTACATCGAATTCAAGCCTAAGTTATTCTAAAACTTCCGAAACACGCATTCGATCAAAAACCCAACCAAATCACCTCTGAATGACCTAAAATTTTGCACATACATCCTAAATAACCTAACAAAGCTACTACAACTCTCGGAATTCCATTCCGACCCTCGGATCAAAATCTCACCTAACAACCGAAATTCGCCAAAATACTAACTTCGTCAATTCAAGCCCAATTCTACACCGGACCTCCAAAATCACTTCCGATCACACTCCTAAGTCACAAATCATCCCCCGAAGCTAACCAAATCACCGGAAATCATATCCGAACCCTCTAACTCATAGATCAACATTCGCTTGACTTTTCCAAACTAAGCTTTCCTTAAACAGACTATCTCATTTCCTTCCAAAATTAATCCGAACCAACTTGATCACACCAGACACTGATAATGAAGCACAGAGAAACAGAAAATGGGGGAAACGGGATGGTAATTCATGAGACGATGGGTCGGGTCATCACATGTATAGTACTAAGTACTTGCTAATTTAATAAAGAATAAACAAAGAACAAATACTTTATTTGATTACTATATGATGCATATTCTTTGATGTTGTATAGATTTTATTATATTTCTACACACTATATTAAATAATAAAATAAAAACTAATATCTATTAAAATAATATGATATATTAGATCATAATTTTATATAATTAATATTCTGTCAAATTATCAGCGCATCTCGTCGGTTCTAACACTAGTATTTTAGATAGCAAGCGTTTTAGGATACGCAGAAGTAAAGACTAAATGTATATAATTCAACATTAGTCAGTATGAGTAGTGCGAATTTGAGATAAGACCAGAAAGAGTTGCGGTATCAAAATTCAGACAATTTAGATATCTAGGCTCGCTATTTCAAGAGAATGAATGTAAACGACAATGTTACTCATTAAATTATAATTGGCAAAATACATAGTTTACCCGTCAACCTTGCAGCGAAATCTCTATTAGACACCTTTTTCAGGGGAAACCTTTTACATACTCAACTTTTTAAAAGTGTGTCTAAGACACACCACTTTTGTGCTTGACCAATTTTTCAGATAACGTAAAAGTCACGCCCTAATAGGTCCGTGACACGTGTCATTAATTTTAAAAAGGAAAAAAGTATTTATAATTAAAATTAAAACCCATCTTCTCCATCGTTTCATTTTCTATCTTAAGAACCATTGTTTCTACCACCATGGTTGTTTGTGAGAAAGTTTTCAACAACACCAAAATTCAACCACACTATTTAAACAACTAGCCGAAAATAATTGAGCAACAAATTGAGTTCAATAACCCAATAATCAACAAGACTCAATTGAATTTTCAAGCTTTTCTTGATTCCCCAACAATGGTGGATTCTTGATTTGTTCACCAAATCTTCAATTATACTGTTAAACCTTTTAAATCTATCATAAATAAATAGTTTTCACAATATCTGGACAATAAACCAACAAAATTCGCTCAATTTTAGATCTAAAATTGATATGTTCGTTCAAAATTTCTATTCGGGGAAGAAAATGAGGGGGATAGGTGGTGAGGAAGAAATTGGGGGTTTGGGTAGAATTAAGGACTTTTGTATAATTAGAATTTGGACCTCAAATTGGGGTCAGATTTCAAAACTAATTACATATTCGGGCTCGGAGGTGAATGGATGAATGGATTTTGGTTCGAACCTCGAGTTTTGATCAAGCAGGCCCGGGGTCCCTTTTTGACTTTTTGGGGGAAAGTTTGGGAAACCTAAATTTATGTATTTTAATTGATTCCTTTAGCAATATTTGATGTTATTAAGTTAATTATAGCTAGATACGAGTGGTGTGGAGGCAAAAACTAGAGGAAAAGCGGTAATTGAGCAGTGAGTCACATGTGGATTGAGGTAAGTATTGTGTCTAACTTTGACTCGAGGGATTAGAAATCCTTGACTTAATTGATATGTGAAAATCCATTTGAGAATCCTATGCGCCGCCAATTTATCTGTTTTGCCTGTTTTCTTCCCGTTCTCATTATATTGTTTTTTCCTGCCTTAACTACTACATGATTACTACATGACGAGTGACGAGTACTATATTGTCTTTTCCTCCAAGAGGGGTTGCCCTGATGGTAAGCAACCCCCACTTCCAACCGAGAGGTTGTGAGTTCGAGTCTCCCCAAGAGCAAGGTGGGAAGTTCTTGGAGGGAAGGATGTCGAGGGTCTATTTGGAAACAGCCTCTCTACCCCATGGTAGGGGTAAGGTCTACGTACATACTACCCTCCCTTAACCCCACTAAGTGGGATTATACTGGATTGTTGTTGTTGTTGTTGTTGTTGTTGTTGTTGTTGTTGTTGTTGTCCTTGCCTAATTGCTACTTGTTAGACATTATATCTTTTGTTAAAAGTATTAGTTCTTTCATAGTTTTGTTGTCTCATATTATTGTTTGAGCTGGTTACTAGTACTTTCAAGGCATGTTGTGGATTGGTCTCGGTGAGTAGTATTACTTATGTAAAGTCTCATAGTGCATAATCTTTCTAAATGTTTTGATTTGATGTTGAGCCTCGTGAAGAGGCATGTGATTTGAATTGTGTAAGTTTTGTTCTTAGTGAGTAAATAAGATTAATATGGAGGAATCAGGTTGTGTGCCGCAACAAGTGTAACAAGGGTAGAATATGGTGAGATAAGGGTGAATTGTTATTGTGATTATTGTGATACGGTGGGATCGGGTTGCGCGTCACAACAGGTGTAATAAGGGTGGATTGTGGTGAGATAAGGGTGAAATGTGATTGTGATTATTGTAATATGGTGGGATCGGGTTTCACGCCGCACCAATCTTTATGCTTATGTTTTCTTTTGACTGTGTTAGCTGAATGGTAATCTTAAACTGTACTTAAAGATTGGTTATAGCTTAGCACTGGTGGTATGTTTCGGGAACTGTATTTATTCATTGCAAGTTACTGCTTTATTTTATCTTGTCCTTCTTTGTGCTTTTGTTATACACTATATGCAGGTTATATTGTAAATGCTCCGTCGTAGTCTCATCACTACCTTGTCGAGTTTAGGCTCGGTACTTACCGGTACATATGATCGATTGTACTGATACTGCACTATGTACTTTATGTGCAGATTTTGGAGCGGGTAGTGGCTGATCGAGAAGTTGGTTGCACACATTTAAAACTAGGAGACCCAAGGTAGTCCTGCTGGCGTCCACAGGCATTGGGTCCCCTTCTATGCTCCTACATTTATTGTTTTTACTTCCCTTCAGAAACAGTTGTATCTTCTTTCGAGCAAATATTTGTAGCAAGTCTTAGTGTGTTCGTGGATTGTGATACCAGATTCTGGATAGTAATAGTAACAGTATTGGTAATTGTATATAAACAAAGAGGTTATTTACTTATTTTCGCACTTATTTTTATTGGTATTAGCTTGTTTATTGTTAATCACTGGACGTAAAGGATTTGGCTAATTAAAACTCTAACGTTGTTTTACCTAGCAAATGTGATATTAGGTGCCATCACGGTCCCGATGGTGGGAATTTCGGGTCATGACATTCAATTTTCCAAATTTTCTTTTATTTAAATAGTTAAAAGGAAATATAAAAGAGAAAATAGATAAAAGAAAAATATTGAAAAGACAATATTGGCTGCCATCTTCCTAGATTTTCAACTCCACTCTAGGGGGTAATTTCAATATTAAACTGAAAATTATAGAACCGGGCAAATTCCCTCTCTTTTTTCCCCTTGTTTCAAATGGTACAGTTAGTTCCCTCTCTCAGAAATCTTTTAGCAGGGCTTGATACTCTCTTCATCTTCTCTACGGAATCGGTGGGGCGCAATCCAAAGAACAACGGTTCGTACTTTTTCATCCTCTTTCTTACTTCTATATGCTCTATATTGTCTTTTACTTTCCGATATAGGCTTACTAACCAGAACTGTTTTCGATATGCTTTTGGATCTATATAGTTACAAGTATTTGAGTTATATACTGTTTCAATTGTTGTGTATATTCCTTTATTTTGAGGTCCAATTGAAAGTCTTACCCTTTTAAGAGTCATTTTCTGCGGGGAAATGAATGTGCTTTTGAGAAAAAGAGTCTATAGTTAGACGTTGTCTATTTGTATTAGGTGGTGTTCAACAGATCTCTTGTTTTTTATGGTTGATGGGGGTCGTCTGTATGTAATTGGATGGATTGTGTGCTTAGGATGTCGGGTACAACGCAATGCACTCTTTCTATTTTGTTTGTCTTGTTATTTTCCCATTTTATGGGGTTTCATGATTATATTCTTTGGATGGCTAATTTTATACACTGCAAGAAGATTCTAAGTAATTGATTTGTAAATTTTGAGAATATTTTGGTCTTTAATTAGAAAGAACATCAAAAGAGTTCTGCTGTATGTACGCAACTACTGTATCCTTGTACATCAGGGACGGTTGGAAATATGAGTACAATTACATGAACTTTAGGTGATTGTCGTAGACATTTACCCATCGAACCAAATGGCTTTCTAACGCAATGAACCGGTCATCCAGGATTTGAGCTAATCGCCATGGTAAAGCACCCCTTGTGGTTTGTTTACTTCTACAAATGTATTTGGAGTTTGTTTATTAGAAGTTGTTTTTGTCACACTTCCTTTTTTTACTATACCCCTGGAAGGGGTATAATAAAGAGAGTTTTTTCCAACTAAAGGACAATCGAAACGGGATTATTTACTAAGAGATTCAGAGTTACCACTTGGGAGATTTATGGTGTCTCAAGTCACCGGTTCAAATCCCGAATCGAGGAAAAGAGTTGACTCTATATTACAATCCGCGAACTAGAAATCCGGGTAAGAAATTCTGTTAACCCGAGAGAAGGTGTTAGGCACTCCCGAGTTCAGTGGTTCTAGCACGGTCGCTCAACTGTTATCATTGGCCTATTATCTGATTTTAAAACATTTTGAACCTATATGCAATTTTAACTTTTTGACCGCTTTTATTTAATTATTTTTAAGAAAAATTGCAACGTCATTTAAAATATGTCTTGAATCACGTCACATAAATGCACCCGCAGTTCGCAACATATTTTATTTAACGTTGAGATTTGGATTTGGGTCACATAAATATGCACCCGAGTTTAGGAAAGTAATATTATTAAAGTACGCGCCTAGAGCAACTACGCGTTTTAGCTTTGCGAAGGCCAAGAAAAATTTAACTAAATGGCACACCTTGATTCTAATTTCAAAGGATTGTACTTAATTAAAGCAAACTATAGACGTTCATAATAATTCAATTACTTATCTAAAGTTCAAGATTACATGAGAGGGTCCCAAAATTATGGAATAAGAATGTGGGAGATATGAATTGAATCACAAAACTGTTCATGAGGCGGATTGTAGTATACCTAGGTTAATTGGTAATATTTTATCCTTACAAAATTTAAGATGTTGCAAGTCAAAACTAGTCTGAATGTCTACATGAGGTTGACATCAAGCAATTAGCTCTTGAACCAAGAAAAAAATATCTTTTGCAGAATCTAAAGGGGACAGGTTAGATAGAATATAAAATCCATGATGCTCATCGCAATATGGGATAAAATGCTGGAACTAAACGTACAGAGTAATGAGGTCAATTTCAACATTACAGACCTCTCTTCTTGTTGCCAAAAAAACCTTATTCTCACACACATTAAGGAGTGTTGTAGTCTCAAAATAAAAGCAAAGCATATAACCAATCTTTTACACTGAAATAACGTGAATTAAACTTTGCTTAACCATTGAATAGTATGATTTATTTATCTCTTGTTCATCTAGGAATGCTTAATTTTGGTTTTTCTTTTTTAATTGAAGCAATACAAAACAACAAAAAAAACCACACAAAAAAAATATTCAACACTTCACATCAATAGAATTTATATGAAATCAACGCACAGATGCAAACAAAATTCACCAGCAGACGCTAAAGGAGAAGCAAGCAGCCACAGTCACAATCAATAATAAATTAACCAATACCATAAACTACATTAATATAAGGGAATGACAGATTGAACCTCTTCAGTGCTTCTTCTTTGATATGTAAAGAAAATTTCCACACTGATTCACCAAGAAGAAAGCCCAACAAAAATACAGCATCAAGATGACACCGGAACCGGGAACTGGTCTCAAACAGATACCCCAAATTGAACACCTATTTCAGCTTGACTCCATTTTTGAACTCAAATTTCTTAAATCTTATTCTCTCCTCTCAAATTCGTCCTCCTTTCCCAGTGTGTGTGCGTGTTGTGTTGTTGAAGGAGAAGGGTATTAGGATTCTCTAGGATTGGTCCAATTTTTGCGAAAGAAGATGATGGGGCGTTTCAGGTTTTTAGAATAAGGGATTCGCCAGGGTGAGGTTTTTTTTTTTAGTAATCTGCGGCACCGATCTCTCTGTATATCAGGCGTATTTTCTTCTCCTCCCTCTAAAAGTTGCGCTTCATTTCTCTTTCAGTGTATATATAGAGTTTTAAGTCTAGGATTTATTTTGTGTATTTTGTAAATTAGTCCCTAGGTCTTTTAATATTAAGTTCTTAGGGTCTTTTAGTGTTAACTTCTTAGGATCTTTTTATTTATTTTTTTGTCCCAAAGAAGAGTATAGAAGGGTCCCTAGACTACACAATGCCTTTTAAAATAAGATAGAAATACTACACCATGCCAAAACTAATCCTAATTAACAAACTAAACATCAGACAATTTTTGTATTTTAGAAATTATATAAAGATAAAAATAAGGTACTATTTTTATATTTTTTAAAAATAATTTATGAAAAATACATAAACTAAAATATTTTTTGCAATTTTTATTTTTCTTATAATAAAATAAAGGAAAAGAGTTAAAATGAGTTGAAATAGCTATATTAGGCCTAAATTAAATATTTACATGCTAAAATATAAAAAATCTTGGGGAGAGTCATAAATCACATGTTTATAGCTGCCCCTCTTTGATTGGAAAGATGAAGTATTTTCAGACAAAGAACGACTAGACAGGTTTTTGACCCGACCCTTATTTCAGGAGACTGAAACTAAGAGAAAAGGAGAATCTGGGGTATCTGAGCTGCCTACATATCCTTGGCTATAAAGGAATCAGGCCACGTGTAGTTCAGAAGTGAGTGAGATTATGGAGTATGCTGAGGTGGAGAGCCGGTCGAGGTACCGTTCCACCGATGTTCCAGTTCGCGGTCCTGTTATTACATCAAAATTAAAAGAAATGAAAAAGATTAGCCAAGCCTATTAACTACGAGTTACAAGATTCCTATCTATATCTTGAAACTTGATCTTGCAGTTCTTGTTGCCTTGTTAACTTGTGTCTTCCACGTGAAGTTCCTTTGTTGCCGACTTGAATTGTAATGTGAGATGCTTTCCTTTTCTCCAGGTGAATGTCTGACTGCTGAACTTGAATTGTACTCTAAGATGCTTTCCCTTTCTCCAGGTAGGCGCCTGATTGCTGAAACTTGAATTGTATTCCCATGCTCTCCAGGTGGGCGCCTGATTGCTGAAACTTAAAATGTATTTCCTTGCTCTCCAGGTGGGCCCCTGACTGCTGACTTGAAATGTATTCCCTGATCTCCAGGAGAGCTCCTCACTGCTGACTTGAAATGTATTCCCTGCTCTCAAGGCGGGCTCCTGACTGCTGACTTGAAATGTATTCTCTGCTCTCCAGGCGGGTTCCTGATTGCTGATTTGAAATGAATTCCCTTCTCTTCCGGCGTGCTCCTGACTGCTGACTTGAAATGTATTCACTGCTCTCCAGGCGGGCTCCTGACTGCTGACTTGAAATGTATTCCCATGTTCTCCAGGTCGGTCATGATTGCTGAACTTGAAATGTATTCCCATGCTCTCCAGGCGGGCTCCTGACTGCTGAACTTTGAAATGTATTCCCATGCTCTCCAGGCGGGCTCCTGACTATTGAACTTGAAATGTATTCCCATGTTCTCCAGGCGAGCTCCTGATTGCGGAACTTGAAATGTATTCCCATGTTCTCCAGGCGGGTTCCTGACTGCTGAACTTGAAATGTATTCTCATGCTCTCCAGGAGGGCTCCTGACTGCTGAACTTGAAATGTATTCCCATGTTCTCTGGGCGGGCTCCTGATTGCTGAACTTGAAATGTATTTCCATGTTCTTCAGGTGGGCTTCTGATTGCTGAACATGAAATGTATTCCCATGTTCTCCAGGCGGGCTCCTGACTGCTGAACTTGAATTGTATTCCCTGTTCTCCAAGCGGGCTCCTAAATGCTGAACATGAAATGTATTCCTATGTTTTATAGGCGGACTCCTGATTGCTGAACTTGAAATGTATTCCCACGTTCTCCAGGTGGGCTCCTGACTGCTGAACTTAAAATGTATACCCATGTTCTCCAGGCGGGCTCTTGACTGCTGAACTTGAAATGTATTCCCATGTTCTCCAGGCGGGCTCCTGACTGCTGAACTTGAATTACTTCTCCCTGTTCTCTTAGTGGGTACCTAATTTCAACAAAAATAGATAAAAACAAATAAAATTTTCTGCCCCAATTTTGTATCTGGCCATATAGGTGAGTGTTAAATTAAATCATATTACCAAATATTACTAAGAATTTGAATGCTAGGTCCTGTTATCTAGGAGGGTCCTCATAGCTCCTAATTAATGACAGTTTTGAATCTAAATTATATCTTCTAAAGGTGTGATTTCCGCTAAACCTTATTATCTAAGAGGGTCTTAAACTACATTCCATTATTCATGAGGGTCCTGAAAATCAAGTATTATCTTAAAAGTGACAATTTTTACGGATGAATTATACTACCCTATAACAGAACTCCTACGGCTGAATTATACTTTCCTACAACAGATATTACACTAAATCTTATTATCTAATGGAAATCTTAAAGCTAGGTCTCATTGTTCATGAGGGTCCTGACAACTCTTAATTAACGATTAATTTAATCTAAGCTATATCTTAGATGTTATTTCCGCTACATCTTGTTATCTATCAACAATCTTAAAGCTAGTTCCCATTATTCAGGAGGGTCCTGAAAATCTAAACCAAACCTCATCTTACGAGTGACAACTTTTATGGCTAAATTATATTTCCCTACGATAGAACTCTTACGGCTGAATTATACTTCCCTACAACAGAACTTACGCTAAATCTTATTATCTAGTGGAAATCTTAAAGCTAGGTTCCATTATTCAGGGGGGTCCTGACAACTCCTAATTGAATTATATCTCACGAATGAAAACTTTGAAACCAACTTATATTTCTTTGGGGGTATATTTATGCTAGATCTTGCTACTCATGATTGTTTTGAATTTTAAACTAGGTCCCATTTTTCAGGAGGGTCTTGAAAACTCATAATTGGGTTCTATCTCAAACATGCAAACTTTTAAGCCAACTTATATTCCATTGAGGTACATTTATGCTACTTATGATTGTTTCGATTTTTAAACTAGGTCCCATTTTCTAGGAGGGTCCCGAAAACTTACCGTCAAACTTGTCTGGTGCTTGCTCTTCTCATACAGAGGGTTTCTCTGAAACAAACGAAATTTTCTACCCCTGTTTCAAATCAGAGAAAAATCTTGTCCGTTTAAAAATATGGTGGTTGGTTTGTGGCCTTGAACTTTGAGGGCGATTACTCCTTCACTTCCCATGATAACTGATTTCCACTTGAAGACCTTGCTTGTTTATTGACTAACCACTTTCTCTATCATTCGTGTAGACATGTGATTTTTGACCCTCCCCATGATTTTTTATATTTTAGCATGTAAATATTTAATTTGGGCCTAATATAGCTATTTTAACTCATTTTGACGCGTTTACTTTATTTTATTACAAAAATAAAAACTATAAAAATATTTTCTTTTATTTTAGGTTACTGATATTTTGTCAAGTTAGTTTTATTTTTTGCAAAAGATAGAAAAGAAAAGTTAAAAAAAAAATACTCATACTTGGTTTAATATGATTTTAAGTTGTACGTATTTAGTAAATTTTGAGTAGTATTTAGATTTTTATCTTATTTCTTTTATTATTTTAGATAATTAGTATTTTGGGATTTTATCTTTAGAAAAAAAGAAGAAGAAAAAGGAGAAATTAGAAAAGAAAAAAAATGAAGAGAAAAACGTTAGCTGCAACATGAAGATAAGAAAATGGAAAATATTTTTTTTCTTTGGTTATAGCAAATAGCAGTGACTGATTGGCATTTAAATGTTTTTGGAAATTTTTCTTTAATTTTTTTTTTTTTTGGTAACATATTACTAGTAGCTAACATTAGTATGTATAGTATTTTTCATTATTATATTAGTCATAGCACCAACTAACTTTTTATACCTCATCACAAAATATTCCCCAATGTCCTTAACAGTGCACGTCCCTTGGCACAAATGCTATCTTTCTTTTCTTTTGTCACACTGTAATTTTTGGGGCTGGCATTGATTCCATGGGGTCCCACACGTTTTGAACTTTTTCCATAAGAGATATATACCACTCTAGAAGTAAAACAAAAAAAAAAGACGAGGGAAAAGGGGTGTGACGAAGAAAGATAAAAAGGAGGAATAAAAAAACGGAATAGAGGGAGATAGTGTGAGGGTGGGGTCCACACATTTTGAGAATTCCGTTTCTTTTCTTTGTTCCCAAGAAAGTCGTATTTCACGGTATAAATTCATCCCTCTCCTCAACAAAGGAGAGGGGGATCTTCTCTAGGAAAAGATTTTTATCTAATTATTTTCTCCTCTGTTTCTTCTCCCTGATAGAATAGACCAAAAACTCTTCTTCCTCTACTATAAACCCACCTAAACTCCATCAAAACACTACCAATAACCATTTAATCGTTCTCAAACCCAAGCCACGAAATCATAGCTGAAACTATCCTAAAACCCTTCAAACAAAAACCATCAAAACTTTGACGTCATTTGGTTTTGGAGGTCCAATTCGATGAGGTTCGTTTCTAGATTAACGAGGTTTCCGGCGAGTCTCCGATAATCCGGTCAGATTTTATTGAGGTCCTGTTCACACTTTTGTTGGTGTTTAAGTTTCAAAGTCATCGAGGAATCAAAGTCCAAATTCACTTTTAAAGGTTTATCTTCCCATTTTCACTCCAGTTTATATGTTTCTCTCTCAAGTTTCGTGAGTATTCTATTTTGTGTTTCGTTATTCTTTATTTTTTACATACTGGGTTAATATTGAACTTGCTTTAATTGTTTTCTCTTGCTTAAGTGTATTGTTTGCTTCGTTGCTCAACCTCCCGTAATTGGATCTTATATGTTGTCTCTTTTGGTTTTGTTATAATTAGTCTGCTAAGTGATTTAAGGTTTTATCTTTATTTTATATTGTGAAGTGATTAGTTATAGCAATAGAGTAAATTAGGAAATAAAGTAGAATGGGTTTGAGAACGTAACTGGACTTTGAGGAAAGAAACTTTCAATCCATGGAACTTCCACGCATTTTCTGGTTTTGAAATTGGTTGTTCAATAATACATGGGCCTAGTGGTTATGCTACTTGAATTTCATGTTGTTGTTGCATTGTATATTTGTCAACTGAGTTTGGACTTTAATTTCATATATTTCAGTTTTTATTGAATGAATAATTTGCCCGAAATCAATTCCTCTTAGTGATGCATCGCTGTTATACACGTGAAATGTCAAAGTTGGTTGAATGTGTCTTTCCTGGTTGCTACGCTGATTGTTTATATATTAATTTAATATGTGAAATTCAACTTGTAAACATTCGTAGTTTGTTTTGGTTGAGTAAAGCCCTTTGGAAAATTTTGAGGTGTGTCGCGCCAAATAAAATGACAAATTGCGTGGCCCTCTTTATTTACTTTATTAAAATAATTAGAATTCTAGACGTGCCGTTTAGCGAATTTTCACGGCCTCCCGCAGAGATAATAACCCGTTAGTCGCTTTAGGCGCGCTTTTTAATAATTTTACCTTCCTAAATTCAGGTGTGCATTTCATGCGACCCAAATCCAAATCCCAAAACGTTGAATAAAATGTGTCGAGGATCCGGGTGCATTTCATGTGACGTGATCCGAAAACATGTTTTAAACGACGTTCAATTTCTTAAAAATTATTTAAAGCGGTAAATAATTCTAAAAATTGCACAATAGCATAACATGTATTAAAATCAGATTGTAGCCAAATATGGCAGTTGAGTGACCGTGCTCGAACCACGAAACTCAGGAGTGCCTAACCCCTTCTCCAGGGTTAACAGAATTTCTTACCCGGATTTCTGGTTCGCGACTGTAATACAAAGTCAAACCCTTTCCTGGATTCGGGATTCAAATCGGTGACTTGGGACACCATAAATCTCCCAAGTGGAGATTCTGAATCTCTTAATAAACGAATCCCGTTTAGATTGTCCTTTAACTGGAAAACTCCTTTTATTATACCCTCCACGGGGTGTAGTAGCGAAAAAGGAGGTGTGACAGCTTTGGCGACTCTGCTGGGTAAAAGAACCCAGAACGTTTTGTTCAGGGTTCAGAATTCGAGCTTAGAATAATTGTTATGTTTGGATTTATCTGATTTTCTTACATGTGTCCTGCTAAATGTGCTAAATGCTTTACCGCTTTGATATTATCTGAACTGTATATAAACTGTGCCGAAACCCTTCTCCTCTCACCTCCGGAGATGTGCTTACTGGTTGAGACTCCCTATTCTGTTAGTGTCATACCTTGAATAAGAAAGAGGCCGGACAAGTTACTAAGCCGGATGGCCTTTTGGTTCCCGGTACGTAGCCCCCTCCTCGACTCGAGTTGTCCGCTCGGGTACACAGTCTAGAACACATACCCAGGTTTTGAACCTAGAATAACTTGACTCCATGCCGGTTCCCTAGTAGGAGCGCTTATTTGCATCACGTGCATATGACTTAGGGAACTCAACGCAGGGGTTGGGTCCGTCTAGGACAGGTAACCTGAAATGAAAAGACCATCCTGATGCATCTTACGTGTTGCGTGTGTATTTATTTTTCTCGGACTCACATGCTGACCGGCTTTGAATGTCTGGAAAAGTTGAAAAACAAAAGAGAAAAAGAGAAACTAGCGTTGTAGAGAGTTAATTACCCATATTAGGAAAAACTAATGTCCAAGTAGTGTCGAAACTCTGCCGGATTTTTAAGAAAAATGAAGGAAGAAAGAAAAGTGTTTTTATTTTAGTTTTTTTTTTGCCAATAAAAAAAAAGAAAAACAAAAAGAGTTTTATTTTCAAAATAGTTTGCTTGTTTGCCACTGAAAAAAATATAAAAAGAGTCTTGTTTTCAGAAATGGTGTATTTGCCGACAAAAAAGAGTTTGTTTTCGAAAGTAGTTGGTTCTATTTGCCCGAACTACTGGTTTGATTCTCACCGGATGTGAGATACGTAGGCAACTCTCATCGGGTCCAACCACCCCTTTTGAAAAAATAGCCAAAAATCCCAAAATTTTAATTTTGTCCAATAAGTCAGGTGACACCATTCTTGTTCAAAATAAGCCGAATGTCCCCAAAAGGGCGCCGGAAGGCTGTTTTGCAAGAACAGCCACCCCGAGCCATTTTAAAACGGTTTGCGGGCACAATATTAAAATCTCCCTTTCGGAAGTGCTGAAAGGTCGTATTTGCAAAACGGAGTCTTTGTTTTCTTAAAATAAATATTTTTGAAAAATAGCCACTTTTCTTTTAAAGTCAAAATAAGTCACTACATGGCCAGTTTTCTTTAAATAGTCACGATTGACATCGAAACCTTCTCAGTCTTGCGCAGGCCCATGGCAATGCCGAGTGATGTCCCGTGGACCCCAGGGTTTGAAGCTTTGATGTATTCCTAGTCATCAAGTCTGTATTTTGTTTTTAAGTCTTTTTGTAATTTTTCCCTTTTAGAGAAACAAATAGTCTAGCATCGCTTGTAATCAGCGTTTATTAATGAAGATCTAAAAAATTCCAAAAATTATCTCTTTATTTTTGCATTTAATTTGCAAGAACTACGCTTGGTCTGATTCATGTGGGGTTATGATACGTAGGTAATCTCCATAGGATTCGACCATAACCAAAAAAAAAAGGAAAGAAAAGAGAGGAAAAACAATGAAAAGGCAAAAAGGAAAAGAAAAGAGCGTAAAAACAAGAAAGAAAGGAGAAATCGGAAAGGGAGAGAATAGGAACATGAGAAGACAAAGGCAAGAGTGAAAAGAAGAAAAAAAATAACAACAAAGAAAGAGAAAGTTTACAATTGGAAATAAGGAAAAAGTCGGGATGACGCACGCGACCGATCAAAAGTTGTTACCAATATGTTAAATGCCCTAACGCCAACGTGATGGTTTTATTTTGTCATGTCATTCCAGAAAGGTGGTTGGTTTGTGGTTTTAAAGTGATAATTCTTCTTTGCAACATAAGGACAAAAGGTAATGGCGAACGACAATAGAACTGAGTTGGTTGATACCGGTGCCCGATAGCAATTGGATGAACGGGATGATGGGTTGGTTGAAGAGGTGCGGATGTTAAGACAACACATGGAAGATATTTATCAAGCCTGGATGACTGGGAAGGCACCACCCCCGCCACCACCAATTTTTTCGGATGCTGCCCTTACCCAAACTCCCAACACAGTGCCAGATGATCCCCCATATTCTCCAGATACACCCGCTTATCACAATGTTCCCAACCACCCCAGTAGCTCCATCAATCATCCTCCAGATACCTCTTTCCAAACTGACTCTCATGTCATATCCACTACCCCAAACAATGAATACCCACTCAAAGCTCACAATGCCCAATATCACCCCCAGGGGTTGCCCACAAGGTCCTTGATTCCTACAAGAAGAGTTCCTGGGATGAGCTTTATGCTAGAAATGAAAAGGTTACAGTAAAAGAAGGGCGAGATGGGGTACCCAGGAAGTTGAAAAGCGCAGAACAGTCCTTAAGGGACAAGCGAAGAATGGAAGGCCAGGGTAGCATGACTTGCAAAGAACTGATTGTGTCCCGTGACATCCGCCTGCCCGCAGGGTTCAAGGTACCAAAATTTAACCTGTATGATGGGTGTGGAGATCCTGTAGCCCACTTGGGGGTTTATTGCAGTGAAATGAAAAGTGTTGGAGAGAAAGATGACTTGTTGATGGCATACTTCAGTAAGAGCTTGACTGGGGCAGCTTTGGAATGGCATAATCGTCAAGAGTCGGGAAGTGGCATACATTGGGTGACATGGCTCAAGATTTTGTGCGGCACTTTCAGAATAGTATAGACGTTGTCCCAGACCGCTCCTCCTTATCTCAGATGGAAAAGAAACCCAAGGAAAGTTTTAGGGAATTTTGGCTCAGATGGAACAAACAAGTCATTTGGGATAGCCCTCCTATTGACAGAAAAGGTGTTGCTAAGTCCCACCGACGACAGGGTCCGGTAGTCGTTCTTGGTAAATGCTTTCGGCCTCAATACCGACCCCATGAGCACCCCCAAACTCCACATAATCTACCTCAGCATTATCCTCCAAACAATATCTGTCCATCTGTCCAACCACTGGGTCACTCCAAAAAGCGAGCACGAGCTTCGCAAGGTCCCCACCAGCCTCTACAAAATTTCCAAGTACCATATAACCCACACTCAAGCCAAGGGTGTAAAAGGGAAACAAGGCTGAAAAATAATTTTACACCAATAGGAGAAACCTGTGCAAGTTTGTTTGAGAGATTAAAGCATTATAACTTGATTGCACCTATTCCTCTAAATTATGTGGACAAGCGTGCAAGAAGCTTTGACCCTTCTAAAAAGTGTGAATATCATTCCAATGCCCAGGGGCACGATGTCGAAAGTTACCGGAATTTGAAAAGAGAGATAAAAAGAATGATTCAGGAAGGGATAATTGCGGTCCAGGACAGTGTCACCCAGAACATTGCACAGAATCCTTTACATGCACATGATGGTGCACATTTTGTGGGGAAGATCCATGGCGACAGGGAGTATAAGAATCCTCTCGGAAACTCGTTGAATGAAGTCAATGATATTGAAATTGGTGAAGACCCCAGCAGTTTTGATGGGCAATCCAGTGGCTAAGATGTCGAGTTTGGTGATTGGAAAGATGCTCCATCTCCTGGTTAGCTAGAGTGAAGTTTTGGTGGTTTATTTTGTTGTCATTTCTGTTGTCCGGGTTATTTTCAGGGTTATAATCCGGATATTGTTTTGTGACTCAAACCCTTCTATCCTCTCACTTTGCCTTGTTTGTCTAGTCGTAGTAGCTTGTGTAGTACTGTCTAGGTTTGTTCAAAGGTTGTAACTCTAGTCTAGTTTGCTTGTTTTGTTGTTTAAACCCTTTCACCGTCAGTCTAATGTAATTCTCTATTTCCCGCCATTTCTAGTTATTTTATTTAGTTCCCTTCGCTTTTTACAATTCTTTTCATGCTGGTTCTAGTAACATGACATGCACGCCTAATTCTCAGCCTGGTTTTAAAAGTTAGTTTAGTAATGAAGCAATGAAACAATGTTGAAGATGTAAGGACATTTGAGTGAAATAAGTAAGGGCATTTTGAGATCACTTCGAGCCCAAATTATGTGAAACTGGAGGCAGATGGAACATAAAAAAATACCATTGAAATGTCTCATGCCGCATCGGTTTAAAGCCAAAGGCAAGTTTGCCCCAAATTACAGGGGGCATTCGTGGTACCGTGGTTATTGTCCAACGGTGCTGGGTAATTGACAAATATAGAAGGCAAATGCGTGGATATGGTTATTAATTCTGGTGCAATCAAAAGGTGTTATGTATGTTTTCCTCAACTTGTTTAATTGTGTAGTTTGTACTTGGCATGTTTTGGAGATTAGAATGACGATGGCATTTTGTTCTGCTATCCAAACACTTTATCCTTTGCTATCCCTTTGAGCCTCAGTTATTTTCTTTCATACCCCTCTTTCGGAATCAATAATAAAACTCGTAAGCACAAGCGGGAAAGTAAATGTAGAAACAAGAGAAAAACAGTGAAATAGAAAAAGAAGAGAAAAAAGAGAAAAGAAAAGAAAAGCGGAAAGAGAGAAAAAGGTTTTTCAGCCATATAATTCCCCCCAAAAACAATATTCTTTCATCTCTTCAGATCTAAAACAGAAATTCAAATTCAAAAAGCCAAATATAATAGAAATTACAAAAAAAAATAAAAAAATTGTTTGATCGCTTTCCTTAGAACAATTTTCAGTTTCAGCCTTTGATACAATCATCTGGATCATTCAGGCTCAAATGGTTAGAATCTCCTTGTGTTTCCGTTCGAGACTAAGCTTCTAGAACCACTTGTAGGATAGACCTTATTGATTCAAATGGGTTATTGGGTTATTTGTTGAAGCGTGTGTGAAGTTTGGGTTTCAATTTCAAGTGGTCTGTAGTTGATTTTTCTGATTCTGCTTGATTTCAAACGTATTCTGGACTGTTGAACCAAGTTGTTGGGCTATTGATCGAATTTTGCTTTTTCATATTGCTGATCCCCTGCTTCTACTCTTTTCCTTGTATTCCAGGTATATGTCTCAAACCTTGGTGATGTAATATGTGATGTTGAGAAGTTTGGAATGAAATCTCGTTGTTTCTTCACCTGCTTATCCTGATTATCTTCATGCATTAGTCATAACCTAGTTCAATTAATTTCTATTTGATTAGTCGAGTGTTGCTAGTGAGTTTTTGTAAACAACTGACTAAATGTGTTAACTAAACTAGACTATACTGAACTGTGTATTGCTGTTAATCTGCGAATTTAGAGAACAATTTGGAATGCTGAAATTGATTTCATGATATAGTTACTACTTTACTTTAATAGCCTCACATGTATAATTGTTATAAATCTAGTCGAGGTATGAACTTGAATTAGTTTCTTCAAGCGAGCATCAGCGTTGGAGTAGTATCAGATAACAAATATTTGTGTTGTTAAATTAGCACTTAGATGTGATAATTTCATTTAGCTAGTAGTACTTCAGCTTAATCAGTGTTTTCTAGATAAGGCAATAGAACGTCTAATAATACATAGGTTTGGGTATAAAAATCGGAACCAAAGCAATAACCACCACTGGGATTCGATTAGAACAGCTTGAAGAAGCATTTCAGTAGAAACATTGCAAATTGAATAGAAGATTGGTTAATTTGGTGGATTGGGCTCATCAGCACAAGGTAAAGGTTTAAAACCTTATTGAGTGGCCCAGGTCCTATTCTATAGTACGTATACATTTGGGCGTGGGCCCAGGTCTATAGTTGTTCAATTGATTTTTAAGAAATACAATCTGATAGTTTCAAACGAATTGCTAAGGCTTTGTTGTTACCTATTATTTTATCAGACTTACTGAGTTGAGATTGACTCATGAGGATCTGTCTTCCCCAAATACTTTAATTAGTTAGGGCTTTTTCTGTATTTTTGGAGACAAAAATAGAAAATCATAGTCGCTTTTAGGTTTGCCTTTTATATAAGAAATGAGACAAGCCTCGCCAAACAAAATACATAAATTGCGGGGCCCTCAATAAATGTTTATACTAAAATACTTAGACTTCGGGATGGGCGATTTAGCGAGTTTCATGGCCTTCCCCAAAGATAACAACGCGATAGTCTCTTTAGGCACGCTTTTAATAATTTACTTTCTTAAACTTAGGTGCGCATTTATGTGACCCAAATTCAAATCTCAACGGAGTCGAAATGTGTCAACAACCATGGGTGCATTGATGTGACGTGGTTCGAGACGCATTTTCACGACATTGCAATGCTCGTTAAAAATAATAATAATAATAATAATAACAAGCGGTTCAAAATTAAAAAGCATATAAGCTAGAACATGTTTTGAAATCAGATAAAATCAAATATGACAGTTAAGCGACCGTGCTAGAACCACGGAACCCGGGAATGCCTAACACCTTCTCCCAGGTTAACAGAATTCCTTACTCGAATTTCTGGTTCACAGACTGTTAATAGAGTCATATTTTTCCTCGGTTCGGGATTCAACTGGTGACTTGGGATACTATTAATCTCCCAAGTGGCGACTCTGAATAAATAATAATAAATCCCATTCCGATTGTCCTTTAAGTAAAAAAACTCATTTATGCCCTTGCGGGTGTAGTGAAAAAGGAGGTGTGACAATCCGTAATACATTTTCTCCTTTCAGACCCAATATCCTCTATTTGTGGCATTGCTCATGAACTGGTATCTACCCAACCTTTGTGTCTTACATGAATCCTAAAGCATGTCCATTATCCCCACTCCATGTGTATGCTGTTCTTTCTTGACTTAAACCACTGGTCTTGGCCTTGAGGTTTGTTGCCCTTTCACTTGCCATGGTAACTGATTTCCATTCGAAGACCTTGCTTGTTTATTGGCTAACCACTTCCCTTAACATATAAATTAGCTCTTCTCTGTTCAAACCCAATACCTTCTACATGTTGCATTGCTCCTGAACTGACATTCACCAACCTTTGTGTCTCATATGAATCCCAAAGCATGACACTTGTCACCCCTTCATTGCATATGCTGTTCTTTCTTGCCTTAAACCGCTGGTCCCGTCCTTGAGGTCTACGGCTCCCTCGTTTGCATTGATAATTTTGACTTCTGCTTGGAAGGACTTGCTCGTCACTGGTTTAACACCCTTTTATCAATCTTATCATAGGAAATAATTTGATTTGTTCACTCTAACCCTTCATCTATTGCACTATTCATGAATTGACATATATCAAGCCTTTGTGTTTCACATGAACTTCCAAAGCATATTGATTGTTACCAACTCATTGCGCATGTTATTCTTTCCTAATTTAAATCACTGGCCTTGGCCTCGAGGTCTATTGTTCCTTCACTTGCCCTGATAACTTTGATTTCCACTTGAAGACCCTGCTTGTCACTGGTTGACCACCTTTTGTCAATCCTACCACAAAAAATATCTCTGATCTGTTCACCAAGCACCTTCATCTTGTTGCACTGTTCATGAATTGATAGGTACCAAACCTTTGTATTTCACAAGGATCCCAAAGCATGTTGATTGTTACCAACTCAGTATGCTTGCTGTTCTTTCCTGAATTATGATGCTTTGATGTGTTAATCAGATCCTGTTTTGTGCAATTGGAAGGCTGGTGGCAAATTTTTAAGTCATTTTTCACTTGTTCTAACCAAATAGACCCAGGAAGAGGGAGTAAACAAGACAAAAGTAACAGAGTAGAGGACAATGGAAAGAGATGATTCCTAACAAGAAAACTACAAAGTAGAAACCTATCGGATGTGTATACCAACTCTAATGGCCATGACATGCACCTGCAGCCTATTTTGTTAAGAAAATCTGGTGTTCAACTCCTGTTATACCCCCAAACCGTGAAACTGGGCTTCGATGCTCTGTCGTTAGTCATCTTTCACACTCATCGTCTGGTGATTTCCCATCTGATTCTCAATCCTTATGCGACTTGTAGTGCCCGCAGGGTTTTCACCATCAAGCCTCTCTCATTTTGATCTTTCTCTCAACTCATCGTCATCTTATGGTGCCCGTGAAGGTTTTTACCAATATGGCTCTCTCATTTTGGTCTTTCTCTCAACTCACCGTCGCCTTATGGTGCTCGTGAAGTTTTTCACCTATAAGACTCTCTCATTTTTTACTTTTCTCAGCTTTCATCACCTTGCGGTACCCGTGAGGGCTTTCATCAATAAGACTCTTTCATTTTTCATTTCCTTTGTTTGGACCGGAGTGTTGCCCCTGATATGATTCATCTCTACTTGCTCACCTTGGCATCTCTTGAAGACTGATCGGAAGGTCTTTATCTGGACCATAATGTGGGCTTTAGGATGAGGTTAGAAAGAAAGGGTATCAAAGGCTCAAAACAATTCAAATGGTTTCAAAATTACAAATTTCGGAATCAGATTTCTTATAACAACCACAACTTCTGCCCCAGTTTCTTTGCTTGGGGACTTTTGGATTTTGTTTTTATGGGACCGAACCGTGAGGCTGCCTACGTATCCTTAAAAGGAATCAGGTCGAATGTAGTTCATGTCATAGAAATTACTTTGTTGTTGTGATTCTTCTTTTCTTTTCTTCCTCTTACCCTTCTTTTCTTTTCTTTCTTCCTTTTCTCTTTTTGTTGTTTTGTTGTTTTTTTCTTTTCTTTTTCTTCTCTTTTTCTTTTTCTTGTCTCTCTTTTTTTTCTTCCTTTTCCTTCTCTCTCTTTTCAATCTTTTTCTTTTCCCTTTTTTTTCTTTACTTATCTTTCACTCTTGTGTTTCTGATCTTTGCTACTGACTCCGGAAGAGGGGTATGAAAGAAAATAAATAAGGCTCGAGGGGGTAACAAAGGATAAAGTGTTTAGATAGTAGAACGAAATGCCTTCGTCATTCCAATCTTCAAAACATGCCAAGTACAAACAACACAATTAAGCAAACCACAGAAAACATTCGTAACGTCTTTTGATTGCACCAGACTTGATAACCATATCCACACATTCGCATTCTACATCTGTTGAATACAAAGTGCCATTGAACAATACTCTCACTCTCTTTACCATGACCGACCCTTGTCAATTTAGGCAAACTTGCCTTTAGTTTCAACCTGATGCGGCATGATGCATTAATATAGGGTTTCTTTACGTTCTATCTGCCCCAGTTTCACATAAGTCGGGCTTGAAGTGATCTCAAAATGCCCTTACTTATTTCCCTCAAATGTCGCTACATCTTCAAAATCATTTCATTGCCTAATGACTAAACTGAGTTTTTAAGACCAGGCTGAGAATTTTGCATGCACGTCATATCACTAGAACCAGCGTTAGACAAAAGACAAAATGGAAGGATAGAAGAGAACTGAACAAAGAAAATGACTGGAAATAACAAAAGACAGGAAATTGCATTAAACAGACGGTGAGACGGTTCGAATAACAAAACAAGTAAAACAAACTGGGTACAACCCTAGAATAAAACTAGGTAACACTAAATGAGTTGCTACAACTAAAGGAACTAGGCAAGATAAAAGGATAGAAGGGTCTGAGTCACAAGACCATATCCGGATTACAACCCTTGAAATAACCTAAACAATAGAAATGTCAACAAAATAGACCACCAAAACTCCTCCCTAGCTAACCAACAAAATAGCGTCTTTCCAATCACCAAACTCAACATCTTAGCCACTGACTTCTGCATCAACAATACTAGGACCTTTAAAAGTCTCTATCACATTGTTCTTAACAAATTGTTTTTGGCTTCCCTTTGCCCGCACGTTCTTAGGATCAACCTCTAATAGCGCTGAAATCTTCACAGTGCGTGGACCTCTGAGGACCTCAGAAGAATTCTCATATTCCTTTTCAAAACAAACCATACCCACCATATGTGTCTCATTATGAACAGGCGATGGACTTTGGCTAGTATCTACTGCATCGGGATTTTGCACGACAATGTCACTTGCACCAATAAACTCCTGAATTGCTTTTTTCAGGCGCCAACATTTCTCTATATCATGTCGGGGGCATATGAGCAATATGCACACCTTTGAGAAAAATCAAACTTCTTTGGAAGAGGCTTTGGCATTTTTATCTGAATCGGCTTCAACATGTCCACTTTCCTTAGCCTATGGAACAGACTGGCATATGACTCTCCCAATGAAGTGAAGGTTTTCTTCTTCCGCAACCTCTTGTTCTTAAATGCTTGATTGGGCCGTAAATCGGATCCAGGAGGGTTTCGATAGGCTCGTGAGGGTGGATAGGCATTTTGTGGAGCTGGGTACTTGGAAAGTGATGTGCAACTTTAGGAGTTCTGTGGAGAGAAGTAGCATCGGGGAGGGTCATCTGGTGCATAAGGATATCCACGGGATGATGTCGAAGCTTGAAGTGTTGATCGGGAAAGCCCATCGAATCATCTTTTCTTTTTCTCTTTATTCCACCCAAACTTAATGGGATATTCTGAATCTTTCAATGCCGAACAACTCATGTTTTTGCCTGAATTGATTCCCTCTTCTACCATATCCCCTATTTTTAACACATTATTGAAAGGCTTTCCCAAGGCTGGGATCAAATGACTGAAGTAAGTGGGCCTCTGGGCTTGTAGGAAAAGCTCAAGCATTTCTTCTTCACCAATCGGGGTACTGACTCGAGCATCTTGCTCCATCCATCTGAGCCCAAACTCTCCAAAAGCTTTGCTCCGGCTTCTTTTCCATTTTAGATAGGGAGGAGCGGTCTGGGGTAAAGCCTGATTTGTATTGAAAGTATCGAACAAAATCTTGATCCATGTCACCCAATGTAGGACGCTTACCAACATCTTGATGATTATGCCATTCCAAAGCTGCCCCAGTTAGGCTCTCACTAAAATAAGCCATCAACAAATCATCTTTCTTGCCAACACTTCTCATTTCACGGTAATAACCCCTCAGATGGGCTACCGAATTTCCACCCCCATCATACAAGTTAAACTAGCACTTTAAACCCCACAAGTAAGCAAACGTCGGGGAACATACACAATTCTTCGCGAGACGTGTTAACCTGGTCTCCCATCCACTGCATGTTTTTTAAGGATTGTTCTACGCCTTTCAGTTTCATGGATATCTCATCTCGCCCTACTTTTCCTATAAAATTTTCATTTTCAGCATGAAGCTCATCCCGAGCTCTCCTTTTGTATGAATCAAGAACTTTGTGGGCGACCTTTGAGGGTTAATATTGGGCATCGCAAGCTTTGAGTGGGTATTCATTGTTGGATATGACAGGAGGGCAATTTTGGGGAGAGGTAATTGGAAGAATAGTGATGGAGATATTGGGGTGGTTGGGAAGTGCCAAAGCTTGGATAAAGGTAGCATCTAAGAAGTCATGTGATGGCGGGGGTGGTTCCTTCCCATTCATCTAGGCCTGATACATGTCCATAATATGTTGTCTTAACATCCTTGCCTCATCAGCCAGACCAGTGTTCTGTTCAACCAACTGCTTTCGGGCACCCATATCAACCAACCCAGTTCTGTTGTTGTCTACCATTGCCTTTTGACTTTGTATGGAGAAGAGTTACCACTTTGAAAACCACAAACGAACCACCTTTCTGCTATGAGTACAACAACATGAAGCCATCACATTAGCAATAGGGCAGTTAACACAAGATAATCTCACTTTACGTGCAATGCACCTAGCCACAGTTATTGGTTCTAAGATAACTTCAAGGGTATAAAGGTCAGTTGACATCATCCCAATTTGTTCATTTCAGCCTCTCTTTTCTTTGCTTCTCTAACACTTGCTTGCTCATTTTTCATTCCTCTTTTTCCTTCTAATTATCACCCTTTTTCTTCCTTCTCATTTCTCATATCCCATGATTTCACCTTCTTTTTTTTCCTTTCTTCTCCCTTCTTTTTTTCTTGATTTTTTCCCTTTTTTCTCTTTTTCTTTTTTTTCTTTTAATAATTAAAAAAATAATTCGATCGAACCTATGTAGGTTGCCTACGTATCATGACCCCGCATGAATCAGATCTTTGCGTAGTTCTGGAAGATCGGGAATAAAGGAAACAAACTGACGTTTTTTTTTACCTTAATGACTACTCTGATGAAAAAAGAGAAATAAAAGATGCAAAACCCTTTTTTTTTAATTTTCTATACTTAATGTTCTATAACCTATTATAAACTCAAGCTTAGCAAGCATATATTTTTTTCTTTTTTTTAAACAAATACATTATGGGAAATTATTAAGGAAAAATCCTACAACAGAAAAATATTTTTTGATTCCTTTTTTTTCTGAAATGAAGTCCAAACAATGAACCGAAGAAAAATATTTCGAATTTTCATTTGATATCCCTGAGTAAAGACATCGAAACGAGAAATGAACAAAATAAAAAAAAATTTGGATTTCGATTTTTGATTACCTAAGAAAAAAATTTTAAAGATAAAGATAAAATATATTTTTTTCTATGCACAATGTCCTTCTTGGGAAAATAAAAGAATATTTTTTCTCATTTTTCATTAATTTCCCAAAAAAGAACCTCAAAAGAATTTTTTTTTAATTTTTGAGATTAATACCTAAAAAAAAAAACTTTTAAAAAGGTATTAAAAGGAAAATTATTTTTTTTAAAAATTTTTGGTCCTAATATAGTAAAGAAAATATAAAAATAATTTTTGTTTTAAGTCCTAGATATTAATTCTCTAAAGGAAAAACCACCACAAAAGCATTTTGTTTCGTTTCTATAATTAGTATTCTAAAGAAAATTCCTAACGAAAATATAAAATGCAATTCTTTTCTGTCTTTTTTTTTTTGGATTTTTGATTTAATACACATTTTTTCAAATGAAAATAAAAAGTACAATAATAATAATAAAACTTGACATTACTTATTCAAACTAAAAGGTAAAAAACGACATAAAATAAAAAAACAGACTCAAAACACAAAAAGAAAAGAAAAACTTCTTTTAATCCAGTTCTGAATGAGCGATCCCGACTAGATGTCCTAGGCTCTGTCATGCTCCAACTCTGGTAAGTAAATTCACACATGTATGAGAAAACTTAAACCAACATTATGTGAGACAATAACATTCCCTACTGGACACATGCAAGACATGGCTGAGGCTATTTTTGAAAAATAGCTTATTTGTCCAAAAGGTGGCTAGAAGTACAAAATTTGGCTAAGACTCCGCAAAGCCAAGAACCTAAGATTTACTAGGAAGAGAGGATTCTATGTGAATTGTCTATGTATCACGTCCCGAAAGACGAGAATAAGGTATGCGTAGTTCGGACAGATTGGATACCGGTAAAAATTTTAAAAAACAACTAACTTAGAGAAACCTATTTTTGTCTTTTCCTTGAAGATGATGAAACATGCAAACTCTTTTTTTTTTGGATTTTCTATTCCCTTTTTTTTTAATTCTTGATTTTTTAAAAATGATAAAAAGTGCAAAATCTTTTTGAATTTTCATGCTTTTTCTTTTCTGTCTTTTTCTTAATAATAACAAAAAGTAACTAAAATATAACTAGGTCCTACTAGCTTTATTTTCATACTTCATCCTCTCTTTTTCTTTTTCTTTTTCTTTTTCTTTTTCTTTTTCTTTTTCTTTTTCTTTTTCTTTTTTTTCTTCTCTTTTTTTTCATTTTTTTCCATTTGCCCTCAACTATCATTGGTCCGCTAAATGACCCTTTACCCTTGAATAAATGCAACATGTAGCACATACGATGCATCAATATGGTCTATTATTTCGGGTACATTTGTCCTAGATGGACCCAACCCCTGTGTTGAGTCCCCTAAGTCAAATGAACATGATGCAAACAAGCGTTCCTACTAGGGATCCGGCATGAGATTTTGTTATTCTAGGTTAAAAAACTTGGGTTTATTTATTCTAGACCTGGCTTACCCGAGCGGACAACTCGAGCCGAGGGGTGCTGCGTACCGATAACCAAAAGATCATCCGGCTTTGCAACTTGTCCGAGCCTCGTTCTATTTGGGATATGATACTAACTGAAAGAAGTCACGACCAGCGTGCACTCCTCAGGAGAGAGAAGAGAGGGGTTTCGTAACAGTTTATATATACAATTCAGATAATATCAAAGCAGTAAAAAGCAATATTTTGCACACTAGTCCCTAACATGTAATAAAATCAGATAATAAATAAAGCCAAATACAACAATTATTCCAAGCTCAAATTCTAAACCCTGAACCAGAGATTCTGGTTCTTGTCCCCAGCAGAGTCGCCAGAGCTGTCACACCTCCTTTTTTCACTACACCTCCGGAAAGGGTATAATAAAAGGAGTTTTTTCCAATTAAAGGACAATCGAAACAGAGTTATTTTATTAAGAGATTCAGAGTCGCCACTTAGGAGATTTATGGTGACCCAAGTCACCGGTTCAAATCCCGAATCGAGAAAAAGGGTTGACTTTGTATTACAATCCCCGAACCAAAAATCCAGGTAAGGAATTCTGTTAACCCGGGAGAAGGTGTTAGGCACTCTCGAGTTCCGTGGTTCTAGCACAGTCGCTCAACTATTATCATTGGCCTATTATCTGATTTTAAAACATTTTGAACCTATGTGTAATTTTAAATTTTTGACCGCTTTTATTTAATTATTTTTAAGAAAAATTGCAACGTCATTTAAAATATGTCCTAAACTATGTCACATAAATGGACCCGCAGTTAGCAACACATTTTATTTAATATTGAGATTTGGATTTTGGTCACATAAATGCGCACCCGAGTTTAGGAAAGTAATATTATTAAAGTACGCACCTAGAGCAACTATGCATTTTAGCTTTGCGAGGGCCATAAAAAATTAAACTAAATGGCACGCCTCGATTCTAATTTTAAAGGATTATACTCAATTAAAGCAAACTACGGATGTTCATAATTATTCAATTACTTATGTACAGTTTAAGATCACATGAGAGGGTCCCAAAATTATGGAATAAGAATGTGGGAGATATGAATTGAATCACAAAACTGTTCATGAGGCGGATTGTAGTATATCTTGGTTAATTGCTAATATATTATCCGTACAAAATTTAAGATGTTGCAAGTCAAAACTAGTCTGAATGTCTACATGAGGTTTACATAAAGCAATTAGCTCTTGAACCAAGAAAAAGACATCTTTTGCAGAAGCTAAAAGGGGCGGGTTACATAGAATATAAAAGACATGATACTCATCGCAATATGTGATCAAATGCTGGAACTAAATGTACAGAGCAATGAGGTCAATTTCAACATTACAGACCTCTCTCCTTGTTGCCAAACAAACCTTATTCTCACACACATTAAGGAAAGCAAAGCATATAACCAATGTTTTACACTGAAATAACGTGAATTAAACTTTGCTTAACCACTGAATAGTATGATTTATTTATCTCTTGTTCATTTGGGAATGCTTAATTTCAGTTTTGCTTTTTTAATAAAAGCAATACAAAACAACAAAAAAAAAAACCACACAAAAAGAAAAGATTCAACACTTCACATCACTAGAATTTATATGAAATCAAGGCACAGATCAGAAGCTAAAGGAGAAGCAAGCAGCCACAGTCACAATCAATAATAAATTAACCAATAGCATAAACTACGTTAATATAAGGGAATGACATATTGAACCTCTTAAGTGCTTCTTCTTTGATATGTAAAGAAAATTTCCACACTGATTCACCAAGAAGAAAGCCCAACAAAAATACAGCAGCAAGATGAAACTGGAACCAGGAAATGATCTCAAACAGATTCCCCAAATCGAACACCTATTTTAGCTTGACTCCAATTTTGAATTAAAAATTCTTAAATCTTATTCTCTCCTTCCAAATTCGTCCTCCTTTCCCAGTGTGTGTGCGCATTATGTCGCTGAAGGAGAAGAGTATTAGGATTCTCTAGGGTTGGTCCAATTTTTGTGGAAGAAGATGATGGGGCGTTCCTAGTTTTTAGAAGAAGGGATTCGCTGGGGGGAGGGGGTGTGTTTAGTAATCTACGGCTCCGATCTCTCTGTATATCAGGCGTAATTTCTTGCCTTCCTTCTAAAAGCTGTGCTTCATTTCTCTTTCAGTGTATATGTAAAGTTTTAGGTCTAGGGTTTATTTTGTGTATTTTGCAAATTAGCCCCTAGGTCTTTTTGTGTTAAGTTCTTAGGGTCTTTTTATTTATTTTTTTGTCCCAAAGAAGAGTCTAGATGGGTCCCTAAATGTAACGACCCAACCGGTCATTTTGAGCTCTAGCACATCGTTCAAAAGTCTAAGGCCATGAACATCTTCATTTCTGGTATTATGACTTGCACGCGTGGTCGGAATTAAATTTTGGGAAGTTCAGAGTTAATTTGGAAAGAGAATTCTCATTTCAAAAGCTTAAAGTTAATGAATTAGCTAGGATTGGAATTTTGAGTAAACGACCTCAGAATCGGGATCTGAAGGTTCCAGCATGTTCATATTATGATTTCAAACTTGGACGTATGCCCGGATCGGGTTTTGGATGACCCGGGAGCGTTTTAGCGCCTATTGTGGAAAGTAGCATTTTGAAAAAACTTTCATAAGTTAGGGTTGAAGTGAATTTCAGCGATATCGATGTCTGTTTGGGATTCTGAGTCTGAGAGTAGCTCTGTATGGTGATTCTGGAATTGGGAGCACGTTCGGAAGTGAATTCGGAGGTCCGTAGGTCATTTTGGAGCCATTTGGCTAAAGATAGAAATTTGAAGGCTTTTGAGAAATTTGACCGGAAGTGGACTTTTTGATATTGGGGTCAAAATCTGATTCCGAAAGTTGGAGTAGGTCCGTAATTTCGAATATGACTTGTGTGAAAAAATTTGAGGTCAATCGGACGTGATTTGATATGTTTAAGCATCGAAAGTAGAAGTTTAAAGTTCTAAAGTTCATAAAGCTTGAATTGGGGTGTAATTCATGATTTTCATGTTGTTTGATGTGATTTGAGGCCTCGATCAAGTCCATAATGTGTTTTAGGACTGGTTGGTATGATTGGTTGGGGTCCCGGGGGCCTCGGGTGGATTCCGGATGGTTAACGGATCGAAAATAAAAATTTTGAAAGGCTGAGGCTTGCTGGTTGTTGTCATAACTGCATCTGCGGTTTTTGGATCGCAGATGCGGCACTTCAACCGCAGAAGCGGTTTTGGTCTAGAAGAAAAAGGAATGCTGGTGCAGGACCGCCCCAGCTGTAGAAGCATCGCAAAAGCGGATTTTGCCAGGGGCTCGTAGATCGCAGATGCGGTCAAGTTTCCGCAGAAGCGGGACCGCATCTGCGGGAAGGGGAACGTAGAAGCAAAAATGGGCAGCCTAGTGGAATCCGCATAAGCGGCTGAAGGTCCTCAAAAGAGGGACCACAAAAGCGGGATCGCGGAAGCGGAATTTCTTCCGCAAAAGCGGAAGTAGCTGGAGGCAGAGGGGTTATTTTAAAATCGAGATTTGGCCATTTTCTATCATATTTTCATGGCTTGGGCAATTTTTGGGGAGCTTCAAGAGGGAATTTTCGTCATCAACGTCAAGGTAAGTCACTCCCACCTATTCTGAATTAAATACATTAATTAAGTATGGATTTGAACATTAAAATTAGTATAAATTTGAGGCTTTGGTGGAAAATTTAGAAAATTTGTAATCTTTGAATTTAGCCACGATTTTGGGGATGAAATTAAGAGAAAATTATATAATTGAGTTCGTGAGTTCATGGGTAATCTTTATCTTCAAAAAATTTCGAATTCCGGGCACGTGGGCCCGAGGGCATTTTTGTCAACTTTTCGATCGGGGTTAGGAATTGCTATAAATTGGATTATAATGAGTACCTTAGCATATATTAATAGATTTACATAATTATTGGCTAGTTTTGGAGCGTTGTGCATCAATTCGAGTCTTTGGAAGGGGCGTGGAATGCCGGTCATGGACCTTCGGAGCGAGGTGAGTCTCCTTTCTAACCTTGTAACGGGGAATTGTCCCCATAGATGAAATAATTGATTATGTGCTCCTACTTGTAGGGACTACGTACGCAGGAGGTGACGAGAGTCCATGCGTAGCTACAATTATGCTATTGTCCGAGTAGTTAGGACTCGAAAACATGTTATATTGTAAGCTGATTGACAGCTTAGATTGCTTAGATCGCATTGAATTAGTAAATGAATTTCAAAAAGGATTAAATTTTAATTTCTTAAATTGTTAAAAGAGGACTGGCTTTTAATTGGACAAATGTTCCCTGATAAATCCTTAATTGGCTATTTGAGCATGTATTTTTATGTGAACTTGCATCGCATGATTGATTCACGAGCAGGGTGATTGTTTATTTTATGTTGATCGCGTCGCATGGATAGTTCACGAGCGGGGTAATATATGCATCTATGGTTCGATCCGTTCAACCCTCGGTAGTGCACAATTTTCATTTCTGTTTGAGCGGGCTGTCGACCTCGACATGATTTGCGCATGATATATATTGTTTCCTGAGAATTTTAAATGTCGATATAGCCTTTCATGGCTTGATATAAATTAATAAGATAATGAAAAGTAAACCTTGAAAATCCTTTATCATTTGTTAAAGGTGTTTACCTATTTTCTGGCTTCGTCAGTTAGAACTACTATATAAATCCGTGATTTCCTCACATTTTTAGTATATTATTATCTGACCTCTAGCAAGTGTTGAAATCGACCTCTCATCTCTACTTGTTCGAGATTAGACGGGATACTCATTGAGTACACGTTGTTTGCATACTCATACTACACTTCTGTGCATTTTTGTTGCACAGGTATATGTAACTCTAGCGGCCTACTGGGCATAGCAGCATGGATGATTCTGGGACTAGGTGAGCTGCATTATTCGAGACGGTCGTAGCTAGTATAGTCCCTTTAATTATACTATATTTATTTCATGTCCACTGTATTCCGGACGGATGTGGTATTTTATTTCCTTGTCAGTAGATGCTCATGCACTTGTGATACCGGGTTCTGGGAGAATTTTTAGATTATTAAATGTTAAGTTTGTTAAAGATTTTGCGGTTGTTTCCATAAATTCTATTAGTCGTTATTTAATGTGTAAAGAAAAATTATTTTGACAATACAAAAATGGGAACTTGATTGAGTATTTTGGTTGGCTTGCCTGACAGTGGTGTCCAGAGCCACCATGACCCTTAGTGGATTTTGGGTCGTGACAATATGGTATCAGAGCACTAGGTTCCTAGGGTCTCAAGAGTCATGAGCAAGTCTAGTAGAGTCTCGCGGATCGGTACGGAGACGTCTGTACTTATCCTTGGGAGGTTGCAGGACTGTTCGGAGTACTTCCCTTCTTGATTCCTTATTGTGCGATTTGATTCCTGTGAGGCTTATGCCTTTGTTTCTTTCCTACTCAATCTTGTCCGGTGCGAAGCGCTTGTTATAAATCGGGAATTGAAGAATTGTAATGGAACTATGAATGTGGTACGGGATGTTTCTCCCTATATAGTTGATTGGACTATTATCATCTCCTTGTTGAAGGGTATTTTATTGTTTCAAGCTCAGCAGCGGTACTTCTGAGAGCTCTGAGGTTAGGCACAAGTTGCCATGATGCTTATGAACAGTCATTCGGCAGTATTGTTATAATGGTAGGATGTTCGCCTACGTATAACTTGAAGGGAGGTTTACTCAGTGCATGATCTATAGATTTGGTGCTTTATTCACGGCAGGGGAAAGGCAATCGGGCAAAGAATGTTCAGGTTTGGGTTGATGAGGTATCGAGACTCGGTATTTGCTATCGTGGTGGAGCTTTCTTCTACAATGCGGTGTCGTTGTCCTTATTGGAGGTACTAAATTCGTCGGTGTTATGTTCTTCTGCAATTTGCCTTTGGGTATTGAGGAATAATATTGGAGAAACTACTATTAGACATTGCGAGATAGGGTGGTTCAGGATTGAATCGACATTTCTAATATTGGTATCTCGAGAGAGATAATCTCCGGCAAAAATTTAAAGTTAGTAGCGATTTGTGGGTTCAAGTGCAACGAAGATAGATTTTTATTAAGTTAACAACTGAGTAGCAAAGGACTAGGAAAGATGTGTGGAAAGCGTCAGGCAGTGGCTAAAATTTCTAGAATGCCAAGTATAAGAAGCAAAGGCCGAATAATCGATTAAGGGGTTGAGTTCTGCCAAAGTGGGAGAGTGGCGGAGTTTCCTATGGGCTTTGCAGTGGGATGACTACGTGCCTTAAGGAGAGTTTGGAGTGACTGAGAATATTAGTGAGTGATGATGGGGTCTACGGATTTAAGTTGATGCATGTGCTATTATGCGGCAAGAGATTCGATATAATGAAAAGGAACTGCCTAAAAGAAAGAAGGATGCAGCATAACTTCGAATTGAAAGGTTGTTGCCGCACATTTAAATGATGTCCACGAGGGGTAAATGGACCTGTGCAGCTGGAGAGTGAGCTCAGACTCAGGATGTGTTATTGATGTTGTAATGATTGTACCCCGTGCAGTAGCATTGGAAGATGCCAGGGAGAGCTTTTATATGTGGGTTACCCAAATGAGAAGATTAGCGATCATGTGGTTGGCGAAGCTTCTGCGAAGAATTCTATTGGTTATGCAGTGAAGAGATCAATCGTGCAAATGTGGTTGATGATTCAGAGTATAAAAAGGGGGTTTTACAGAAAGAATCCGAGAAGGTAGGCGGTTGATTGTGCAAGGTTATGTCAATAAGAGATAAGTAATTCCAGAGAGTTCCAGAGTTGTGTAATAGTGGCTTCAAGCTAAGTGGGAGAGTCCCACTGCCTGTGATTGGGTTACATGGTTAACTACTCACGAAGTTTCTGGTTATTAGCATATTGATGGGTTATTCTAGCTATGGGAAGAGACCATAAGTGGTAATTGAGCGAAGGAATTGTTAAAGGTGTGTTACGGTTGGCCATATTGGCTCATGTTCAGGCTTGGGGAAGGATTCAGGATTTATGCCTTTTATAGATGTTGGTTTCAAAGGAAGTGATTTTTGTCGGGTGCCTCGTCGAGAGGGTATTCATGTGTTACAAGATTCATGGAGTTTTTTTATATTTTGGGGCCTAGTCAGAGCGGAAGGCTCTCAGAAACGGTCCTAGTGGATTCAAGGGGTAAAAGTGTGCTGCCTAAATAATGTCAAGCTTATAGGTATGGTTTAGAATCAAGCTTTGTAGCAGCTTATGCGAAGGGGCACAGAATGTTCTATGATGTTTTGACTTACATGTAGCATTTGGGAGGTATGAAATGGTTTATGGGATTCGAGACAACATGGTCTCATGATTCAAGGTCACTCGGGACGAGTACAGATAGAGTGTGGTAAGTGTCGGATGGAGTTATTATTGTTTCGATGGCAATCAAGGATAAATTGGACGAAGATAGATTGGCTAGCTATAATCGAGTTGGTATATTGGTGGTGAAGATCAGTTCCTTCTCTGTGATCAAGTTATGCAAGTGATTTGTGACGATGCATATGAGGCTTGTCAGCCGCCGTAATTGATATTATTCAGGAGCATTCTTCTGTTATGGCTGGTTATGTGGAAGCGGATTCCGGAAGGGCTATGGTGCCTTAGATCACTACCTAGATGTTTCCATATTCTATGGTTATAAGAATTTGCCTGTGTGTTGCTATGTTTCTCCTTAAGTGAGTTCAGTGAAAAGCTTTTTATATGATGAAATGTTGACCTATTAGTGGTTCTGGAGTTATGATAAGAATCATATCCTATCGTACATTGGCATGTCGGGTGCAATGAGTAGTATGGAATTTGAAGTGAGAATCAAGGTTGTAGTTCAGTGTGGACAAGGATGTCGCGAGCTCGGACGAGTAGGAAAGGAGTTTCGATGTTTAAAGTAAGTTGGTATTTTCTTCAGTGTCACCTGAGATCAGTGTTTTGTAAAAAAGGCTTGTATCATGGTTAATGATTCTTGATCGGTTTTCAGCGTTTGTGCGGCCGGTGGTTTGGATGTACGGACCTGTTATGTGTTTTGAAAGGTTGTGGGATCGTGTCCCACAGGAAGATTGTATAAGTATGGCATGTGGTCACTTGATCAATTAAAGATTTAAACCAAGTATGAGGATGGTGGTAATACCATTAATTTGAGAATTTATGCCTGGAGGGCACTCTGTTTATTGGGTTATGGACTGTGGAGGATTTCTCCAGTTATGATGGTTGTTCTTGCGTTATGAAAGAAATGAGAGTTATTATGGAGCTTGTCACGACCCTAGCTCACCCTCCATGAACATGTCATGATGGCACCTAGTCCCTATGACTAGGTAAGCCTAACAATGCGGAAGATAAACCAAAATTTGCGGAAGAAAAAAAATAAAACTGAACTGGTAAAAATAAACAGGGTTTAAGGTGCCGCTCGGCACATACCACAACAATTCTCAAAGCTAACAAACTCCCCAAAATCCGGAGACTCACAAATCACAAGCTAAGGGATACATAAGAGGCTCTGACTCAAGAATATCTATACAAAGGATAAAATACTGGAAGAACTATACTTATCACAGAAAAGCTGGAAAGGGACTCTTTGGTCTGCGGACGTAGCAGATATACCTTGAAGTCTCTGCCGATACGCCTCCTTCCAAGGCTGACAGAACTGAACGGGAGTACCTGTATCTGCACAACAAAAATGTGCAGAAGAGTAGCATGAGCACACCACAGCGGTGCCCAGTAAGTGCGAAGACTAACCTCGGTAGGGTAGTGACGAGGAACAGTCAAGGCACTACCGTTGAAATAAACAGTATAGTCATAGGAATAATTGTAACGACATATAAATATGTAAGACTGCATGAATGACCAAGAATGCTACAATTCACAATAAGGGATAAATACAACAATTAACAGCGAGAATATAATAAACTATGATGCAAAACGACGGCAGAATCAACAAAAAACATCAGCTCAGAACAAAATGAGTGTAACAGGGGATCTCCCAGGATATCGTCCTGTAGTCCCAAAACATAAATATGTGCACTAGGGATCTCTTGGTATCCCGTGGATCTCTTGGTATCCTCAATATATGTACTAGGGATCTCTTGGTATCCCGAGGATCTCTTGGTATCCCGAGGATCTCTTGGTATCCTCAATATATGAACTGGGGATCTCTTGGTATCCCGAGGATCTCTTGGTATCCTCAATATAAGTGCTGGGGATATCTTGGTATCCCGAGGATCTCTTAGTATCCTCAATATAAGTGCTAGGGATCTCTTGGTATCCCGAGGATCTCTTGGTATCCTCATCCAACTACGTGTATGCATGTGCAAGTGTTTCTAACAAAATTCTACCAGCTAGCAAACATGAAAAGAAAAGATAACGGTCCGCACAAATGATGTTCCCTCACAACTCCCAAGCGGTAACGCTCATACAGGTAAACAACCCACAATCACAATATAAAACAAATAGGAATGCCTCAACAGGCCGTCACAACTCTATACAATCAATCCCTGACGTAGGCCCCCTTATTTCGCCACGTGTGCAATAAATAATATAATAGGCACCGCCTTATTTTGCCACACGTGCATAACAATGTACCCACATTACTCCGCCACATGCGCAACCCACATATAAGTATATAACATATCCCGCCTTATTACGCCGCATGTGCAAAACATCAATAACAACAATAGCACGGCAAAGACCTCGTGCAACCTTTCAACAACAACCGCACGACAGAAACCTCGTGCATCACAGTAGCAACAACCGCACGGTAGAAACCTCATGCATCACAATATCAACAACCGCACGGCAGAAATCTCATGCATCAAAATATCAACAACCGCATGGCAGAAACCTCGTGCATCACAATCTCAAGTACAACACAACAAATGACAATATATGTATAGGAACAAAGCAAAAGAATCAATTCAAGGAATTTCGTTCATTAACAGACGGTATAACTAACTCATAAGGAATAACCGAAACAGAGAAATACTAAGCGCAATAAGAACAACTCAACAAGGGAGAAATAATACGAAACAACGATTTCATAATACTCGGTTCAACAACAAGGAAGTTAACATGAATCAAATAATTACAATTAAGAAAATATCAACTAAATATGGAATATCTAACTCCTTCCCAATTAAGACCAATTATTTACACGAGAGATAGAAATGAGGCTTTCGAATAAGGGCAAGCCGTTAGGAATGATAATGTGACTATAGAAAGGTAAATGTCTACAGTTGAACAAGTAAAAGTCAATTAGGCAACAAGAATAACCACCAAGGGCAAATAAATTCCGA
>MU787428.1:7705-19136 GCA_026770625.1 Nicotiana glauca
CAAACCTGATACGTCCTGTTTGAAGGTGGACAAACCTGACATGAGGTGCTTAATAGTGTGATTACCAAGATTGATGTAGCTCAAAAGCTTGATATGATATAGAGATCTTGAGATGGATATAGCTTCCGTCCCTGTTCTTAAATCAAAGAAAATTTCGTCAGTTTAAAGTGCGGTGAGTGATCGTGCCACTCACGTTGGGGATGGATTTTTCCTTATATCTTGAATTCACTTCCTCGTTTCTCCAAGAAAATTTTCAACAATGGCAGAAAATTTTCTGCCCCAGTTTTGGTGATCTTCCTTGTGGCATGCCTTTCGGCTATCAATAGCAATATCTTTCCCTGCATCATATCAAAGAAAACTTTGTTAGTTTAAAGCATGGCGAGTGGTTGTGCCACTCATTCTGGGGATGGTTTCTCCCTTTTTCCTTTCCCTTGCTCTGTGTTTCCAAAACACGCTGGGGAATGATATTATCTGTTGGGGATGACATTTCTGCTGGGGATGGGTTTTCCATTTATCCCTTCCTTGTTCTGCGTTCTCAACTCGCTGGGGTTATTTTGTTGAAGATGAATTTTCATTTCTTCCTTTCCCACTCTGCGTTGTCCGACCACCTCGGAACTTGCTGGGGATAGAACTACTGGGGGATTTTCATTTCTTCAAAATTGATGCTTCACTCTTCTGGAAGCTGTCGGGGATACAACTTTCTTCATTAACATTTGTTATTCTGGGGATAACACTGGTTCAAAGACCACTTCCCTTGAGGATTGTCTTATTAGCCTTTTTTCCACAAGTGGGCACCTGACGTCCAGAAAATTTTCGAAACGAAAGGAAAATTTTCTGCCCCAGTTTGATAATCTTCCTTGCATCACACTTCTCTGCCATCAATGACATTTCTTGCCTTGCATAATAATTGGAAAGTTGGTGGCAAGTTTGAAGTCATTTCTAACTTGTTCTGACCAAACAGACTCTACTGGGGAATTTTCTATGGAAGGAGAAAGATAAAAAGGAACAGAATAAACGTCAAAGGAAAAAGATGACTCTCTAACAAGAAAAACTATAAAAACCTATCAAACGCGGATACCAACTCTAATGGCCATGACATGCACATATAGCCTATCCACCATCGTTAATTCGCCTTTCATAATCTTCGTCTGGGGCTTTCCCATCTGATTCTCAATCTTTATTCGACTTGTAGTGCCCGAAGGTTTTCACTATCAAGTCTCTCTCATTTTGATTTTTCTCTCAGCTTTCGTTGCCTTATGGTGCCCGTGAAGGTTTTCACCGCTAAGACTCTCTCATTTGTATTACTCTTCAGCTGGGGATTGGGGTGTCACCGCTAAGACTCTTTCATATTTCTATTCTGCTGTGGATCAGCCTTTTCCGCTCGGAATCAGAGTGTTATGTTCTGATAAGACTCTCGCCTTTGCCTGCCTTGGCCTATTTTGAAGACTGATCGGAAGGTCTTTCTTTGGAACGTAATGCAGGATTTGGATAAGGCTAGAAAGAAAGGGTGTTTAAAGGCTAAAAAACAAAACAAAAAAATAATTTGGGTTCAAAATTTACAACCTTCGTAATTAGATTATTTTATAATAAACACTACTTTTGCCCCAGTTTCTTGCTTGGGGATTTTGATTGATTTTTTTTTTCAAAACTATGACCGAGCTCTGAAGCGCCTACGTATCCTCTTTGAGGAATCAGGTCAAACGTAGTTCCCAACTGATTTCCTTTTCACTTATCACTATTTTTTTTTCTTTTTTGTTGTTTTTGCTTGTTTTCTTTTTCCTTCTTTTTTTCTTTTTCTTTATCTTCCATGTTTGTGTTTCTAGTCTTTGCAACTAATTCCGAAGGAGGGGTATAAAAGAAAACATATAAGGCTCAAAAGAGGTAACGAAGGATACAGTGTTTGGATAGCAGAACAAAATGCCTTCGTTATTCCAATCTTCAAAACCTGCCGAGTGCAAACAACACGATTAACATTTCCCCTATCTTTAAAGCATTGTTGGGCAACACTCTCATTTTCATTATTATGAATGACCCCCATGACAACATGGCCAACTTGCCTTTAATGGTTTTCTTTTTACTTGCCCCAGTTTCATATGACTCGGGTTCCAAATAATCTCAAACCATTCTTATTTCCTTTAAATGCCCCGATCATCTTTTAATTGCTTCATGATTAACTTTTGCGATTAGGCTAGAATTATGCGTGCATGTCATGTCACTAGTGTTGGCAGAAAAAGAACTATAGGAAGGAGAGTACTAAACAACAGAAGATGTCTAGAAATAATAGAAAACAAGTCATTGCATTAACCAACAAAACAACGACTCAAACAACCGACAAACAAAACTGGGATTACAACCCTTAGAATGAACCTGTCTCCCCTTAACTGAGACACTACAATCAAAAGAAAAATAAAAGGATAAAAGGTTTGAGCTACAAGACAATATCCGGGTTACAACCCTAAAAATAACCCGGACAATAGAAATGACAACAACACAAGCCACCAAGCACTCCACTCTAATTGATCAAGAAATGGAGAGTCTTCTCAATTACCAAGCAAGGCGTCTTAGTCCCTGAATTTCACACCAAGATTGCTGGAATTTTCACGAGTCTTCATCATGTCATTCTGGGCAAACTGCTTCTGGGTTTCCTCTGCCGGCTCATTCTTACGATCGATCATTCCCACCATATGCGTCTCATTATGCACTNGAATTGCATTCTTCAGATGTCAACATTTCTCTATGTCATGCCCCGGGGCATCTGAGCAGTATGCGCACCTTTGAGAAAGATCAAACTTCTTTGGAAGAGGGTTCGGCGTTTTTATCTCAATCGACTTCAACATGTCCAATTTTATTAGTCTCTGGAACAAACTGGCGTATGATTCTCCCAATGGAGTGAATGTTTTCTTTCTATGCAACCTCTCATTCTTAAGTGCTTGATTAGGCCGGAAACCTGAACCAGGAGGGTTTCGGTAGGCTTGTGAGGGTGGGTAAGGCATTTGTGGATGTGAAGCATATGGTGGTGCATTGTGGTTAGGGTACCGGAAAGGTGATGTACGATTTTGGGGGTTCGATAGAGAGAGGTAGCCGTTAGGAGGATGACACAGATATCAACGGGGTTGATTTTGAGTCTTAAAGTGTTTAGCAAGAGTGCCCAATGGCTCCTGTTGTTGGCAGAGGTTACGACCTGATGGTTGGACAAAAGATCAGGTGTTGTTCGGGGAATAGGTTTGGGGTTGGTTTTGAGGTTGAACAGGTTTGGCAAGGACAATTACCGGACCTTGTTGTGGATGGGGCTCAGCAACACCCTTTCTGTCCCAAGGAAGATTATCCCGAACAACCTGTTCTCTCCATCTAAGCCAGAGCTTCCCAAAATCTTCTTTAGGCTTCTTATCTATCCGAGATATGGAGGAATGGTCCGAGACAATGCCTGTGTTATTTTGGAATTGTCGCACAAAATTTTGCGCCATGTTATCCCATGTATTCCACTTACTGAAATCTTGACGATCATACCATTCCAAAGCTGCCCCAGTCAAGCTTTTACTGAAGTATGCCATAAGCAGGTCGTCTTTTTTGACACCATTCTTCATTTCCTTGCAATACTCCCTCAGATGGACTAATGGATCTTCGCGGTCCTTGAATTTTGGTATTTCAATACTTACGAGCAGGCGGATGTCAGGGAGTGTACCCAACTTCTTAGAACCTGGAGGAAGAGTGACAGAACTACTAGGGTGATCGGGAGATGCCAAAGTTCGGGTAAGGATATCATCTGAGAAACCAGGCGGTGGTGGTATGGGTGCCTTCCCCACCATCCAAGCCTGATACATGTCTGTCACACGTTGTCTCAATATTTTCACTTCTTCTACCAATCCATTGTTCCGTTCGACCAGCTGTTGTCGGGCATCAGTATCAACCTACTCAGTTCTGAGATTTTCTGCTATTATCCTTTGACTTTGTGTTGCAGGGAAGGGAACCACAACCAACCACCTCAATATTCACTATAATTCAAAACAAAACATGTTAGAATGAACTCAGTCGATCCTTATTATTAACAACTTTTTAGTGGACTCAGTCAGTCCTTATTATTATCGAAACTTTTTTTTTTCATTTTTTCATTTTTTTTTGGTAGTGGTCGAATCTTATAGAGAATGCCTACGTATCATGACCCCGCATGAATCAGACCTTGCATAGTTCGGGCAGACACGTGGTAAATGACAACAAAACACATATTTTTTTCCATTTTTTATAATACAACAAACTTGATAACACAGGTTTAAAAACTAACCATACTTAAAAGATTTTGACGAAAAGACAACCTACAAGCTGGACTTTGACGAAAAGACAACCTACAAACCCAAAAATTAAACACCACATGCTCTAATACAAATTAAAAACAAACTGGCATATTCCTTCCCTATTTGTGAATTTCAACCAAATGGTTATTTCAGCAAACGTGGCCCCTTCTCAATTTTACACGAATTTTAAGGCCTGGAAGGATTATTTTACCAACTTGTTCGTTCTTTTACGAAAATAGCCTTTCGACAACTGAAAGATACCGTAAGGCTATGTTGGCAAGAACGGTTTACTACACTGCCGAAGCTGGCTCGGCTTATTTTGACCAAAAATCATAAAGGCATTCACTTGCCTACTAACTCTATTTTTCTTATTTTTCAAATTAGAAAATAAAAAACCCGGTTTTGCAAACACGGCCTTTCAGCGCCTCGGGGACGAAGATTTAAAGGCTGCGTGGGTCAATTGACCAACAATTTACAAAATAACCCAAAAGGGGCTGTTTATGCAAAGTTAGCCTTTCGGCGTCCCTTTCGGGAACATTCGACTATTTTTGACAAACGGTATCACCTAATTTACTCACGACTCTTTTTTTTTAAAATTAAAATAAATGATCCGATATTGCAAACATGGCCTTTCAGCGCCTCGGGGACGAAGATTCTAAGGTTGTATGGGTCAACTAACCGAAATCTAAAAAATGATCCAAAAGTGGCCGTTTATGCAAAGTCAGCCTTCCGGCGTCCCTTTTGGGAACATTCGGCTATACTTGACAAAGGTGGCACCACCCAACTTCTTTATGACAAAGAATAAAATTTTGACATTTTTTTTGTTGCTATTTTTGCAAAAAAGGAGAGGTTGGACCCGATGGGGGTTGCCTACGTATCTCACATCCGGTGAGAATCAAACCAGCGTAGTTCTGCCAATTGGATACGGGCGAGAACAACAAATTTAGATAAACATATATTTTTTGTTTTTTTCTTGAAGATGGATAAAGCATACAAAATCTTTTTGAATTTTGTTTTTCTCCTTTTTTGATTTTCTGATTTATGGAAAATGATGAAGAAATACAAAATCCTTTCTGAATTTTCATTTTCTCTTTTTTTTTCTCATTTATGGAAAATGATGATGAAATACGAAATCTTTTTTTTTGAATTTTCATTTTCTTTTTTTTCTCATTTATGGAAAATAAAGACGAAGTACAAAATCTTTTTGAATTTTCTTTTTCTCTTTTTTTTATCTTCTCATTTATGGAAAATGATGACGAAGTACAAAATCTTTTTGAATTTTCTTTTTCTCTTTTTTGTTTATTTTCAAAATGTGGCATGGGGGACATAGGGAATTCCAAGACTTTTTGGATTCCACAAATGTTCCCCATGTGCTTTTACCCAAAAATGAAGCGTGGGGGACATAGAGGAATTACAAGACTTCTTGGATTCCACAATGTTCCCCATGTGCGCTTGCCCCAAAATAATGTATGGGGGACATGTGGGAATTCCAAGATTTCTTGGATTCCACAATTGTTCCTCATGCCTTTAATATGTATAATACCATGCTTAGCTAAAAAAACGTGCCATAATTATTCTTTTTGACTTATGCTTTTTATTAAAATAATGCCACGAATGAAGCTAAATGACCATTTTACCCTGGAAACCATTGCCACATCTCTATGATACCTTTGTCAAGCCTAAATATGATGAAGAAGAAGACGATGAGGTGTTCATGGCTGGGGAAATCGAAGATATATTTGGAGCTATGAGACAAATGCTTTATGAAACCAACATGGTTCAGCCAGGGAAGGGCACTAGCACTGCTAAGGTGCTCTACATGGAACCAAATGTTAAACTACAAAATTTTAAGGCTACGCCATTTCCGATCAGGCGGGAGTCCCGGTAGACTAGCCATGTCACCTTTTCTGCATCCCGAGTTATTTCAGGGTGTAACTCGGATGTTTCTTTAGTTTCCTGTCTTTCAAATTCCCGAATGTAAACCATGTTATCTTTCCAAATTCCAAGAAATGAAATCAATATTTCATCGTTCATTTTATCTTTATTCTTTATGATTTTTGTTATTTTTCCTTTTATTTTCTATTTTCAATTATAATAATGCGGCTTTAAATAACATGACATGCCTGCGAACTTCTCGCCCAAACTCAAACACGCTGTCTAACTTTGAAATAATGAACCAAGAACTGAAATATGATGAAGAAGAGGCTTTTAGGGAAATAAATCGAGAACTGGAACAATTTGAAAACAAACCTAAGCCAACTTTGAATGATACTGGACCGGTTAATTTGGGAACACCCGAAGAACTAAGGCAAACCAAAATAAGCATTCACACAGATGAAAAAACTCGAGATGCAATAATCTAACTCCTGTTTAAGTTTAAATATATGTTTGCTTGGTCATATGATGACATGCCAGGACTGAGCGTTGATCTAGTGGTGCATAAATTGCCAATTTACCCCGATTTTCCCCCAGTCCAGCAAAACCAAAGAAAGTTTAAGACTGATATCAGTGATAAGATCAAAGAAGAAATCACAAAACACCTGAAGGCGGGGGTAATCCGAGTGGTCCGATATACCACATGGCTGGCCAACGTAGTTCCAGTGCCAAAGAAAGATGGGAAAACCCGGGTGTGTGTAGACTATCGAGATTTAAATAGAGCAAATCCCAAAGACAACTTCCCTTTGCCCGACATCCAAATCCTTTTTGATAACTGCGCCAAACATGACATACAGTTCTTCGTGGATTGTTACGCAGGATATCACCAGGTGTTGATGGATAAGGAAGACACTGAGAAGACAGCCTTTTCTACACCTTAGGGTACCTACCGTTTCCGAGTCATGCCAATTGGGCTGAAGAATGTTCGTGCGGCCGATATAAGAGCTATGACTGCCATTTTCCACGACATGATGCATCAAGAGATAGAGGTGTACGTGGATGACGTAATCATTAAATCCCGAACTCAAAGTGACCACGTTCGAGATTTGAGAAACTTCTTTGAACGGCTGCGCAAGTATGATTTGAAGCTGAATCCGGCTAAATATGCTTTTGGAGTCCCATCAGGAAAACTCCTGGGTTTCATAGTTAGAAGGAGAGGTATCGAATTAGATCCAACAAAGATAAAGGCTATTCGAGATTTACCTTTTCCGGGAACCAAGAAAGACGTGATGAGTTTATTGGGTAGGTTAAACTATATCAGTCGGTTCATCGCTCAACTGAATACCACATGTGAGCCCATATTCAAACTATTGAAGAAAGATGCTGCAACCAAATAGACGACGGAATGTCAAGAGGCCTTCGACAAGATCAAGGAATATCTGTCAAATCCTCCAGTTTTGGTCCCACCGGAGTCAGGGAGACCTCTCTTCTTGTATCTGACGGTTGTGGACAATTCTTTTGGGTATGTCCTTAGGCAACATGATATAACTGGCAAGAAAGAGCAGGCAATTTACTATCTGAGCAAAAAGTTCACCAGCTACGAAGCCAAATACACTTTGTTAGAGAGAACATGTTGTGCCTTGACGTGGGTCACTCAAAATTTGAGACATTATCTTCAAGCTCATACTACCTACCTCATAACCAGGTTGGATCCTTTGAAGTACATATTCCAGAAATCGATGCCCAATGGGAGACTAGAAAAATGGCAAATCTTGCTCACTGAATTCGACCTAGTCTATGTCACTCGCAAGACAATTAGAGCCCAGACATTGGCGGGTCATTTGGCGGAAAACCCAGTTTACGAGGAATACTAACCACTAAGCACATACTTTCCAGATGAGGAGGTAAATTCAGTAGAAGCAATCTCGGAGGACACTCGTGCTTGGAAAATTTTCTTTGATGGAGCAGCAAATGCTAGAGGTGTATGCATTGGGGCAATCTTGATTTCACCCAATGGTCAATACTACCCAACTACTTCTAGGATCAGGTTCTTCTGCACAAACAATACCGCTGAATATGAAGCCTGCATCATGGGCATGAATATAGCAGTCGACCAATATGTCGAAGGTTTATTGATCATGGGAGATTCTTACCTGATTATACGGCAAGCCCAGGGAGAGTGGGAGACTCGAGATGTTAAGCTCATTCCCTATCGGCAACATGTGGAAGATCTCACCAATCGCTTCAACTCGATAGAGTTCAGGTACATTCCTCGATATCACAATGAACTAGCTGATGTAGTCGCCACTTTGGCCTCGATGCTGCCTTACCCGGGCAATGCTCAAATCGGTCCTCTAGAAATTCAAATCAAAGAAAAGCATGGTTATTGTAATGCGGTTGAGGCAGAACCCAGCATTTAGCCCTGGTATCATGATATCAAAAGATTTCTGAAAATACAAGAATATCCCGAGGAAGCCACTAGGGATCAAAAGAGAACCATTAGGCAGCATTCGAGTGGCTTCTTCTTAAGCGGTGATGTTTTGTACAAAAGGACCCCGAACCTCAACTTGCTAAGATGTTTTGATGCCGAGGAAGCCGTAAGATTCATGCATGAAGTACACGCAGGGGTGTGCGGACCTCATATGAATGGTTATGTGTTAGCGAAGAAAATCTTGCGAGCGGGGTGTCACTGGATGACCATGGAGAAAGACTGTTTCAGCTTTGTTCGAAAATGCCATCAATGCCAGGTGCACAGTGATTTGATTCATGCAGCTCCAACAGAGCTTCATCCGATGTCAACACCTTGGCTGTTTGTTGCCTAGGGTATGGATGTCATTTGGCCGATCGAGCCGAAAGCTTCGAATGGGCATAGATTCATATTGGTCGCAATTGATTACTTCACAAAATGAGTGGAGGCCATCACCCTCAAGTCAGTCACTAAGAAAGCTGTGGTGGACTTAGTGCAGTCCAATCTCATTCGCCGCTTTGGCATTCCTGCAACTATCATTACCGATAATGCTGCAAACTTGAATAGTCGTCTGATGGGAGAGGTATGTGAACAATTCAAGATAACGAATAGAAACTCTACTCCTTATCGGCCGAAAGCCAATGGTGCCGTTGAAGTAGCAAATAATAACATTAAGAAGAATTTGAGAAAGATGATTCAAAGCTCCAGGCAATGGCATGAAAAGCTGCCTTTTGCATTACTCGGGTATCGTACCACAGTGCGTACATCAATTGGAGCGACCCCGTACTTGTTGGTTTATGGAACAGAAGTCGTCATACCTGCAGAAGTAGAAATCCCTTCGCTTCGCATAATTATTGAAGCGAAAATTGAGGACAGTGAGTGGGTTAAGACCCGGATAGAGCAGTTGTCATTAATTGATGAAAAACTGATGGCCGCAGTTTGTCACGGGTAGTTGGACCAAAAAAGAATGGCCCGCGCTTATAACAAGAAAGTACGTCCCAGGAATTTTGAAGTCGGACAACACGTGTTAAGACGCATTCTTCCCCACCACCTGGAAGCAAAAGGAAAATTTGCTCCTAATTGGAAGGGTCCATACATAATCCGGAAGATATTGCAAAGAGGAGCACTGTATCTGGGAGACATCGAAGGAAATGATCCTAAAACAGTAGTTAATGCGGATGCAGTAAAAAGGTACTATGTCTAGGCCTTCTGCGGCGATGGACTTTGTGTAATTGATATGACGAAGGCTTTCCTTCCTCTACCCCAAACTCCGTCAATCCTTCGTAAACCCTTTGATCCATTTACGCTTCTTTGGCTACCCTCTTCGAAACCCGAAAAAAAAAGAAAAAAAAAAGAAAAATAAAAAAAAAACAAAAACAAAAACCAAAAAATGGATTCCCTGAACTACGTTCGACTTGATTTCGAAAGGATATGTAGGCAGCCTCTTGCTGGGGTTCAGTCACTCCAAAACAAAAATCCCAATTCCCCCAAAAAATTGAAACCGGGGTAGATGATATAATGGTTCGGCCATGAATCCGTCGAAATTGTTCAAAAGTTGTAGTTCTGCCCAAAATCCTTTTTACCCCAAAGACCTTGTCCCATTCCTTCCGATCAATTGGCAAAGGCAGGGAACTGGCAAACGTCATTGTTGGAATCTGATACAATTCAAATTGAGAGAAATAAAATGAGAGAGTCTTATCGGTGAAAACCTTCGGGCACCATAAGGTGAAGCTGAGTAGTAAAAATGAAAATGAGAGAGTCCGGTTAGTGAAAAATCACAAAGAGCACTATCGTGCGACAATGAGAAGAGAAATGAGAGAGGTCGATTAGCGAAAAATTGCAAATGGTGCTGTCGGCCGAAAAGAAGACATCTCACCACTAAAAGAGTCCTAGCAAAGTTCCCTGATTTTGAAATGCGGATCAATGAGTTCAAGAGAAGCTGGAAAGTTTGTGTGGGTCGCTCATCCGATCGAAGAAGCATGTCATGTTCATTTGAAGCCAGCATGCACACCCCAGATAAGTCCTTCTTTTCCCCCGAAACGGACGCTTCTCTTTAAACTCATATGCTTGCCTTTTTGCGCACTCTTTCTTTGAGTCCCTTTCGGTTTAACACTAATTCCGAAATTACTGCAAAGAAAAGGTAGCAGGATTGGTTCTATAGGGCTCTGCCTGGCAAAAGCTGCAGAAAATACCCAGCCTCCACGAGAAAGTGGAAAGGAAAGAAAGTTAAAAACAAAGAGCAGAAAAAGTGAAAGGGCCAGAGCCTACATGGGCGAGTCATCATAAAATCCTAAAAGTTGTACCCCGCCGGTTTGAAAAGAAATTCACCCTCAAAGCCAAGAAGCAGCAAAATTCTCAAAGGAAATGGGGCCGGGATCAAGAAATTGGAATGATCAAGGCCACAAAATCAACCACCATTTCAAACTAACAAATTGTTCTTTGTTGAAAACAGGTGTAATCAAAGCAACCGTGCAAGGAGCAGGTGCAACCTAAAAGGGAAAACAAATGCGCATGCATTGAAACAACTTTGCAATACGGAATCGACCAACAGGAAGTTCCTCTCCAAACTCTTTCATGTGTTTTGCTAAATGAAAGGAAAAATAAAAAGAAGAAGAAAAGAAGAAGAAAATAAGAAAAGAAATGAAAATGCAAATCCCAAAAGAAAAACAAATCATGGTAGCATAGGACCCCATTCCTTAAATATCCTGGCATAACCCGAGGATCTCCCTGGCATAACCCAGGGAGCCTTTTTTTTTCTCTGTCCAAATCCCGGCATAACCCGTGGACCCCCCCCCCCCCC
>MU787428.1:19359-43499 GCA_026770625.1 Nicotiana glauca
TTCTTTCCCAAATCCCGGCATAACCTGTGGATCCCCCCTGGCATAACCTAAGGGGCTTTTTTTTTCTTTTCCAAATCCCAGCATAACCCGAGGATCCCCCTTGCATAACCCAAGGGGCTTTTTCTTTCCCAAATCCCGGCATAACCCGAGGATCCCCCTGGCATAACACAAAGGGCTTTTTCTTTCCCAAATCCTGGCATAACCCGAGGATCTCCTTGGCATAACCCAAGGAGCTTTTTCTTTCCAAATCCCGGCATAACCCGAGGATCCCCTTGGCATAACCCAAGGGGCTTTTTCTTTCCAAATACCATCATAACTCGAAGATCTCCCTGACATAACCCAAGGAGCTTTTTCTTTCCCAAATCCCGGCATAACCCGAGGATCTCTCTGGCATAACCCAAGGAGCTTTTTTCTTTTCGTCCCGGCATAACCCGAGGACCCTTTTATCTTTTTCCGGCATAACCTGGTCATTTCCCAGCATAACATGGATCTATTCACAAGGATACACAATCCTGATTTGATCGCTTAGATATGTGTCACAACTAACTCACAAAATTTTCCTAGTGAAAACTGGGGCAGAAAATTTCATTCGTTTTTTTGTTTTGATATGTTAAGCAGGTTGACCTCAAGACATAGGGTGCGAGATGACCGATGGAATGAATCTCAATCCAGAATAAAGAAAATAAGAAAAGAACAAAAAAAATGAGCTCAAATGTGAAGCAAACAAGGATGCAGATTACTCAAACTATGATTGAAGCCACAAGCTCCGCTGATCCCGTTTTGACCCAATGCTGCATAATGAAGTAAACACCTACAACTTGCGAGCATCAAGATTCAGTTCGAAGTCCACAGCAAAATTAGCTAAGATTCAAGATCAAGTTTTAAGAGAATTATAGATAGGAATCTTATAACTCATAGTTGATAGGCATAGCTAGCTTAGCTTTGATTTTCCTTTTGGTGTAATAAGGAGGTCAGCAAGTAGTAGCAGCAGCAACAGCAGTGAAATCACAACTCTTGGTAGTTCCAGCTACCAAACCTTCCAGAACTACATTGACCAGATTCCTTTATAGCCAAGGATATGTAGGCAATCTTTGAAGCAGGGTTCGGTCAGACGGCTTTCCAAATGCTTCTCCTGGAGTGCCAAGCATGCAAAAATCCCTCATGGCTCTCATTTATCTTTGCCCGAAAACCGTTCGTGTCTTCAAGCAAAGAGGGGAAGCTATGAGCACGTGATTTTTGCCACGCTTAAATTACTCTTATAAAATTCATAAAATTAGGAATTTTCTTTTATTATTTGAATTTTAGGAATTAATTGCATAATTTTGTGTTCTGTTTGCATTTTTGTGTGTATTTTAATTGATATAATTCCAAAATATACAAAATAGTACGCATTTTAATATTACAAAAATAAAGAATATAACATAAATGGTTCTTTGCATTTATACTTTTAATTTTTAAAATTTGTCTTAAGTTTTCTTTTAAATTAGGAATTAGTTAATTTTGGAATTTAATTAGTATAATTTTAGAGTCAATTTGGGTCTTTTATTTTTAATCTTACATTTAATAAAATCAGAAAATAATTTAAAAAACAAATAAAAGAATTTGAAATAAAGAAGCAAAGGGTCAGCCAAATTGGGCCATTTCTGCCCAAAACACTCAAGCCCAAACCCCAAACCTGGCCAAAATGGCCCAAACCCATCCCTTTTACTCGGTCCAATCTCTAAGTTCTCTGGACCATCTAAACGACGTAGTATCATGCCAATACTACGTCATTTTGAGATGTTTACACTCAAATCTATCTCATCCGTCTATCTTTTATGATCCAATGGCCCCTAATTGATCCCGATTTCACATAAAAGTGTCCGAATTTTCCAAAAACCCTAGAGACTATTATCATCTTCCTCGTATCCGCATAACTCCACCGGCTCCGCCCTAACTCCGCCGTCGAAAATCGCCCATGGAGGCGGCAGTTGTCGAACGACCCTGAAATTTACACCACCCCCTCTCCTTCACCTCCCCTTTCTATATCCGCCATTGATTTCTTTCAAATATCACACAAACACCTCGAATAATTGAAACCCTATGCGCTGCCACCACCGTACACGCCGGTGCCGTCCTCAATCCCTACCAAAGTTACACCCTAGGCTCGCCTCTACCCCCATATCACGAATCTACAATCCTTTCCCTTCAAACGTTCCCCAAACTTCTCAAATCTAGGGTTTAAAATCTGGAATTTGGAGAAGTTCACTTTCTTCTCCGATTTGAGCACAATTTCACCACGATTTGATGTTATTTAACCGTTCTTGACAAGAATGGTTGATTAATATCATCTCGTGGTCGAAATTGGAAATGCAATAGGGTCCGGGTCCAAAATTGGTAAGTCTTCTAGTTTTAATTTTGTTTGTCTATTTTGTTCATTTCCTTTTAGTTATTGTGTGTTCCTCATTTAGGCTGTTGATTTTAAAATTGGTAAACTCTTTAAATTTTTTGATTTTTATTAGTTTAATCTTGATTTGATTGTTGTTTTGTTTCTGTTAGTTTTAACGTTAAGGTTTTAGTTTAATTTTGATTTGTTTAAACATTAGTTTAATTGGATTTTCTATTAGTTTTTGCTTTGATTTCTAAGTTTGTTCTTTTAGTTTAATTTTTGTTTCAAATCTATTTTGTATCAGCCTTGAAATTCTTTAATCGTTCCTATTTGGGCACTGTCTGATTAATAATTCTATATTGATGTTATTAGTTAGTTTAATTAGTTTGGTTTAGTTCATTTCAATTTTATCAATAAGTGTCCTTCAGTCAGTGTTTCTTTTCAAATAATCCTTAGGTTTAGGTTAGATTGGTTTGGATATAGCTGATTAGGTTAACCTTGGTTAGTTTGAACTAGGGTTAGCTAGTCTTTAGGGTTAGCTTGGTTGATTTGGTAATTTCAATTGTTAAAAGGGTAATTTGGACACTTCAAAGAGAAAGAATCTTGTGGTAACTGAATAGAACACCCTAGACTCTTCTAGAAGAGGTCCACAATTGTAATTTCAGGAACTTAGGGTAATAACTTAGGCAACAAGTCAAAACTTTAGGACTAATGAACAAAATCTGAAAATAAAAAGGGGAAAAATGAGTGAATGAATTCTAGAAGCTTCCTCACCCTTTCCTGCCTATAAAAGGCAGTCTTCATGCCTTCTTTCACAAGGTTTTCAATCAGAAAATTTCCCTAAAAACTCCCAGCCTCCAAAATTCCCACCAAAAATACTTTCTGCAAGTTGTGAAGCTCTGAAATTTGAATTTCAAATTCAAAAGCCAAATCTGCAATTTAGAGTAGAAAATCCTTTTTTAAGATCTTAAATCTACAGAAAACTTCCAAAAATACAGTTTTATTAAAGCTCTTTTTCAAAATAGTTCAAACTCCAGCTATTAGCTTGATTTTTAGGCTGGAATAAGATGTAAATGGCATGTGTTTTAGTTGCTGAAATCTTCTGAGTGTTCCTGGGTGCAATTTCAAGTAGATTTGGGTTTATTCAAGTGTGTTTGGTTGATGTTGGTGTTGTTCTTCCATAATTCCACTATGTACTAGTTTTGATATTGTTTCCTGGGTTGTTGAAAATATTTCTGGGTTGTTGTTTGCTAATTTGATCGTTACTGTTGTTGATCCTCTTCCTTTCTATCTCATTGTAATTCCAGGCACATTCTAGCCTCAACTGATATGTGACGCTATGATCAACTTATGCGGAAACTTTTGAAATCCAATGCTGATTAAAGGAATTTATATGAATGTTGTTGTATTCTGTTCTAGTGATATGTGAAGATGTATACATGTATTTTATTCTACTGTTTGATTGTTAGCACATAGTAGGACCTTAAATTGGTTTTGCAATTGAACTCTATGGACTGTTTAGTATGATAGCGATTTTGACTGTGAGTTTGGTCGTTAAATTAGTTTGAGGTTTAAGCTTTGGATTAATATATGGACTGAAACAATAAAATAGGTCTTATGTAGTTCAACATAATCAGTTAGTTTGATTTATGCATCATACCTGTGTTGAAAACGATTCCAGAACAAGTGAATTACAATTTGATTTCAGCATTTATAGTATAGTTATATGTTAATTAAAGATCTAGGAGATGTTTATATTATATTATAGCTTCAGCATCTAGAATGATAGACATTAACAGAAAAATAAAGTGGAATTGTATGATCACATTTTGAAATCAACCTGCCTTTTTTATATGAATTATTTATACCTTTGCCTTGCGCACTTAGCAGGCCCTGAGCAAAATTAGCATTAAAGTTGGGCTCACTATGAGCCCACCTCTCTTCACTTCGAACCAGGTCTGGTCTAAGACCTGGAATTTAGATTGCCTAGCCAAATAAAGTTACAGATGCAACTAAAACCCTGGGCCAGCTCCCAGAGGTCCAATGCAGGCCGCCCTTTCACAAGCTGCTATTGTCACAGGCCTGGGCCAACTTTCAAGGCCCAAACTGCTGGAGGATAAAATTCCTTCAAGATCATTAGGATTAATTTATAATATAAATTTGTTTTTTCAAGTTAGGTAGCGGGTTCGAACTACGAGGCTTTCCCTTTTGTTTGAATCTAGACTTGAACTTGAACCCGGATTTTATAATTAATTAGGGCTTGTTAGAGACAAATTAAATAGAAAATCATAGTTTGCTTTAGGTTGGCTCTTAAATAATTAAACGAGGTGAGCCCCGCCAAATAAAATGCATAAATTGCGGGGGGCCTCTTTAAATGTTCCTATTAAAATACTTAGAATTCGGGACATGTCGTTTAGTGAATTTTACGGTCTCCTACAAAGTTAATAATACGATAGTTGCTTTAGACCCGTTACATAAATAATACTACTTTCCTAAACACGGGTGTGCATTTCATGCAACCCAAATTCAAATCCCAAAACATTGAATAAGCATGTGTCGAGGATCTGAGTGCATTTCATGTGACGTGATCCAAAAATACATTTTTAAACGACGTTCACTTTCTTAAAAAAAACTTTAACTAAAGGCGAGAAATAATTCTAAAATGTCACTATAGGATGACATGTTTAAAAATCAGATTTTAGCCATTTATAATAATTTAAGCGACCGTGCTAGAACCACGGGATCCGGGGGTGCCTAACACCTTCCCCCAGGTCAACAGAATTCCTTATTCAGAATTTCTGATTCGCAGACTCCAATTGGGAAGTCGAACTTTTCCTCAATCTGGGATTCAAGTTGAACCGGTGACTTGGGACACCAAAAGCTAATCCTATCCCAAGTGGCAACTCTAAAAATAAATAAATAATGCCCATTTCGAATAATGTCACTTAAAATGGGAAAACTCCCTTATACATTACCTATCGGGGTTGTGTGTGAAAAAGGAGGTGTGACAACATGATTCTGCACTTCACCATATAAATAGAAAGGAATGAACAAGCATGCAGTGTTAAATGAGTTGACAAAAAGAAAAAATACAAACATACAATGGCAGTAAGGGTAAGCTAGGGTTCAGTAGTAAGAAAGTATTCGAAGCACAGTAGTCAAATAGGTCAAGAAGTCACATAAAGCAAACAATGAAGAAGAACATAGGAGCAAGTAACGAGAGTCAGAAACAAGTAAATATCTCTCAGTAACAAGTGATGCAAAACTTTTTAAGAAATTAGGGCTTCGTTAGTACCAATTTTAAGAGATGATAAGAGCTCAAGTCAAATAAATTAAACAGGGAGAAGAGAGTCAGAAACAAAGAACTTAATCGAATAAGTACACATTTAAACAAATAATCTCAGAACTCGGATAAGACCAAAAAGGGAACTAGGGTTTTTATCATGCTGAAACATATAGGAGAATAATATAAGCAAATCATAGCCAAATCAAAAACATGTTAAAAATCAGAGATCTGTTGAAAAACTTAGAGGAAAACCCTAACGAAGGGTAATTTTGTAAGAAAAGTTGAAGAACTTTCAAGAACATACTTAAACATTTATGGCAAGTACAGATCTAAGGCAGATCTGACAGAAAAATAAAAAATCGCAAATATTAGGGTTTCGAAGAACCCAAAAAGGTGAGAAAGGCCTTGGAAATTAACGATCTAACCAGGAGCGCCAAGGATCTGACTCGAACGGCCATGGTTGGCCGGAGAAAAGTCAAGGACAAGCGGAGAAAGGTCGTGAATAGAAGTCAGGCAACGACTGGACCAACTTCCTTCGAGATTTGGCCGTGAAACCATATAAGCGAACACCCAGGAGCCACAAGGGGCCATTACACATCTCCAATGGTCGTGGGGGGCCATGGACTAGGTCGGGATTGAAAAACGGCAGCTAGGGTTCATGAAGGCTTCAGAGAGAATTGAGAGAGAAAAGGAATTCGAGGATGGCGTTTGGTGAGAAATGATTAGGGTTAGGGTGGGTTGGTAGAATTAAAAAGGAAAGAATGACATATGGCCGTTAGATCAACGACCTGATTGAACGGGGAACCAGGCGGATCGGATAACCGGGTTAGAGGTCGGGTTAAATTGCAATTGGGTTGGGCAATTTTGGGCTTGAATTTGGGTTAATTGAGGTTGCCAAATTGCTATAATTGAAATGTAATTGAGGCCAAATCGTAAATAGCTAATTTTCCCTTTTAATTTTTTATAAAATAGTAATACAAATTTTAAAAGAAAATTAAAAGTATTGGGTAAATGAATATTATTTAAATATTAATTTAAAAATGCTGGGATTAATTTTATAAACATAAAATGCTGTAAATTACAAGATGGGCTATAATTGCAATTATATGCAAATTAGCTTTAAAAAAATACCAAATGAACTTGTAAAAATATGCTAAAATTACATTAATTATATTTTAGTATAAATGTGAGAATAAAATAAATTATTCACCAATAATGATAATTTTGGGAATAATTATTGGGATTTGTTATATTAAAATAGGCAATAAATTGGTTTAAAAAATCATTAAAAATGCCAAAACTCTTAGGTGTGCTTATATATACACAAATATGCTATTTTAGAAGTATTTTGGGTATAAAAATACTTAGAGAAAAATTGGGTATCAACAAGCCCTAGCCAAATGTCCTCCTTCATTACCCTCGGTGTTTTGGCAACTCTCGATCCTCCCGATGAACTTCCCTTCCAGCTCTACTAACCCCTGCTCCAAACGCCCTAAGTGCTTGTTGGCTCTGACAGCCATATCCTTCCATTCCTCGATCAACTTTTGATTTGCCTCTTGAATCTCCTGATGCTTGCTCTCGCACTCCCCGATCCTCTTGCGCAACTGGTTGTATTTGACCTGTATCTCAGCCTTTTTGTCGATGACCCTGTGACCTGGAACAGACCCGGGTTGTCCTAACTAAGCATGATCTTCTTCTAGCCAACCTGGATAGTACGAGTTGTAGCTGGCATGATACCTGTCAGGTTCTATGGAATCCCTCTCCAAGACGATCTTATTGTTCCACATTTGTTGAGCTTGGCACTTGTATGGGCTATCGTCATCTTGAAAATCAGGCATGAAACTTGCTTTCTCCCTGCCTGCCTCATGATTCGGAAAGGGACATAGGGATAAGTTCCCCTCAAACCAATGAGTATAAGGAATGGAGCGTCGCGAGAGCGGATGATGAACTCTCCAGTGGGGAACCATTCGAACAGCCATTGCACCTTGTCTTCTTTCAAGTTTTCAAACAACTCTACCCATCCTCGAGCATCCCCCGGCCGAGCAAACACGTCAGGCATATAATTCATTATGTTGGGATGGTGAAAGGCTATATGATCATTCCACAGCCTTCACGGAAGCTCTTGACGATATCGACCCTTTTGGAGATGTTCTATAAGCCAGAGTTGGAGTAATAAGTTGCAACCCTTAAAATGATTGGCTCCTCGTTGGCAGTTTACTAAAGCTCAGTAGATTTCCGCAACAATTATGGGCACTATGCTGAAAGGTTGCCCTTCAAACACCTCCATTAGTGTCTTGGTGACCATGGCTAGTCTGGTATGGATCCTAGCCTTCTTCTGGGAAACACTATCATTCCCAGGAAGCAGAACATGAAGACGAAAACTCTCATGTGGATATGCCCTAATGATGTGAGGGTGAATTCATCTGGATAGGTACGGTAGGACTTGCTATGACCGTACCTCTCGTACATGTAGTCGAATGGAATATAGGAATCCTTAAAACAAGTCAAATCTAAGTTTTTCTTCAACCCCATCATTTTGAAGAAACCTTTACCCTTGTGGTTTTCTGGCATGAGGAAACCCGAAGTCTCCCAAGGAATGCCAGCTAAACCTCCTATTTTCTCGAGCAGCAGGGTCATTTCAAGGTTACCCAAATCAAAATACAATCCTATCACTGTCCCAGAATAAAGTCGCAGCCTCTATGATTTTGTTGTCCGACCGAATTTCCAAAAGAGAGGGTAAGTTTCCCAAATACTTGCGGACAAGGGTCCGGTCACATAAATGAAAGTCCTCCCACCATCTTAGCAACCTTGGGTGCATATTTGTTACCATGCCGAATTTAGGGATTTCGTGCTTCATTTCCAGCAAAACAAAGCGTTAGTCCCTCACGCCCACCAGACTCGACTATTTAAATCAATAATTGGCATAAGCAACATTTAGTTCTCCAAATAAATACATAGAGTATGGTGTTGTCCGTTTGGGTTCCAGGGGAACCCAGTGGACTTTGGATAAGGCTATCTTAAAGAGTCATTATGTGGACAACATAACTGACTCCACTAGGTTTGACAGTGATGCATGAACAGTTAAACAGAATAAGGTTTCTATAGGATGCTAGACCAGTACTCTTGAGCGGAAAACTCAAGAGGGAAAGGCACGGACACGTCGACTGCACCGTTGATCGACTAGTTTTACCGCAAATGTGCCTTTGCCAGAATTTAGGGGGTAATAATACTGGAAGAGCGCAACCACTCATCAAGCGTGCTATCATATTTGTTTGGCACGAGTGGAATATGATGTTGAAGATGGAATTACAATAATGAAACAAATTGTCACGTATTTTCACGTTCATAATGATTACAACAATTGTTCAAAAGTTACAACGGTGTTGATGGAAAGCAGTAAATGAAAGCGATACAGAAAAAGAAACAAAAAGCTAAGTCCATTTCGAATAAGAGTATTAAATAAAGCAATAAAGAAAATAGCAAAGTCACATATAACATGCAGTGGTGAAAGCCTAAAGATCCCCAGCAGAGTCGCCATGCTGTCGACGCCCCCTTTTTCTCGCGAAATAGGGTTTACGACATTTGGGAAGACAACTCTATTCCTGTTTAGAAATTGGGTTTTTGGATTTGAAGAGTCGCCACCTAATGGTTAAGTGCATTAGGACACTAAGGGTTTTTGAGTTGGAAAACCAAGGTTCGAGTAAGGGCTAGAAATTATCTCTCGGGGAAGGTGTTAGGCACCCGTCAAGATCCCCTAGTGTGTTTCCCGGCCATGCTATGTTGTGACTTTAATGCAAATAGATACACAAATGATTTTACACATAAGGGTTGCAATTGGATACGTGACAAGTATGAGGGGGTCAAGGTCTAGATGATCTAGAATTTGTTTAAAGAAGGGTCTAAGTGCAGAAAATTAATCGAAACGTTTAATAAACAAAGAAGAAGGATTTGGAAGAAAGGAATAATGCAGTGAAATTTAAGGAAGAGTTTTGGGCAGTTGGAAAGACAAGATTTTATTGATATTAAGCAAAGTTGTGTAAGGAAAGGGGTCCTAGGTTTATAAATCACATGGATCATCCACACAACACCGGTAACCAATCGTACACATAGTGTTATCGTGTGATCATCATATCCATGTCTACCCTTCCCACCCTGTTAAGGTATTAAGCACGAAATAGTCTCGTTTACTTATTGTATGCTATTACTCGTGCCACCTATCATTCCTGAAGTCTTTTAGCACTACTAATGCTAAAGGGAGGAAGCTTGGCTTTTCAGAGGTTTAAAAGGTTAAAATACTAAGGCGTCAAGCAAAACACAAGAAAGCAGTTATGGGAGCATAAACAATTAAGGTTCAGATAAACCTCCTTTAATCATAGAAAATCATGTAGTTTAGCATGTCTTACATGTACTGATTAGGTCAAAGTTTATGCTTAACATTAGGCAGGCTGGTTCGTTACATATTTTCAGGCAAGAAGTTTGCATTAGGCTCGCCTGGCTGCAATTTATCGAAGAATAGTGCAATTAATTAACTACATATTTGTGTGCCTACGTGATGTCCTATAGACATGGCATATTTGGTTTAAGGAACAATGAATATGTACTAATTTAAGAAAACGTTGTCAGTTATTGAAGAAAGGCGAGTTTTAGCAAATGACCATAAGTTCTGTAACTAGTAATTAATTATTGCTACAGGTTTTAGACTTATAAACGAGTAAGGCAATTCGGATTTGATTAGCTCCTATAGGCATGCATTCTATGTGTTTGTCGGCTTTAGAACACATTTGAAGACATAACAAAAATGCAGAAACCCTATAGGCATGTCATCTAAATGCTGGATTTTACATGAACATGACATCTGATTACATTTTGGTTATTAAGGCCTATAAACATGCTTGCCTAGCGAGAAGTGGATATGCTAGAATTAGAAAGGACTTACAGACATGTTTTCTATGCATGTGCGTCCTATAGACATGGTATCTATATGTGAGAATGCAGAAATCCTATAAACATGTTATCTACATACGAGGATGATGAAATTAGAAATCCCTATAGGCAGGTTATCTACATGCGGGAATGCGAAAATTCCTATAGACATGATATCAACATACGAGGATGCTGAAATTAGAAATCCCTATAGGCAGGTTATCTACATGCGAAAATTCCTATAGATATGATATCTACTCCTTTTGCATACATGGTTACCCTTCCCTTTTCACTAATCACCCCAGAGATTATTACAAAGTTTTATTACAGACCAAGATGAATCGAAAATAGTAAGTGAAATACAATCAGAACTCCTAAGCTGCATCCAAGGAGCCTAATTCAAACCCAAGGTCTAACAATATGATATGAGCCAACTGCCAAGATCAGGTTCGAAAGCCTTTATCTAATCCGGGATATGTCAAAGTTCTAAGGAGTTTCCGGAACTCTAGCCAATGCTGACACCCAGATATCATTACAGAACTTGGATTAAAGTGCAGTGTGGAAGGGCCAGCCCTCCAATGTCCAAGTTCAGAGGGAGCTCAAGGTCCCAAGGCAAGGCTTATTGGAGGAGGCAGAACTTGGAGTCTAGGAACAAGTGTAAGTGCAATAGAGGGGTTTAAGGGATGCCAAGGCAGGTTGGTGGTCATGCCCAGCAACATAGAATGCTAGCACACCCCCGACCAGCCCACTAGCCAAGCATTGGAGAGTCCAGGACCTATTTAAGGTCAAACCATGGCCTGGGTAGTAATTGGGATACTGTCAGGCCAAGGTTTCAACTCAAAACATAAAGGAGGTTAGCGGTAGGGACTTATATGAATGAAGAAACAAAGAAAGCAAAACTCATCATAAGCTACGAAACATGAACAACAAACCACATAAAAATGGAACTATAGAATAAACATGTAGGGATGAGGCAAAATAAGGAAAGGGAATCAATCAAGCAGTCAGTAAAAATAAAATTGCAGGCTTTGTTTGAATGAACCAAGTCCGAAAAATAGAGGAGAGGGTTTTACATAAGGAAAATCAAATAACAATCAATCAAACATCACTAAAAAGAATTCAAAAATCAATCAATAATTGGCAAGACCTTTTTTGAAAGAAGAATTTCTCATATATAAAGTACACAAATATCAAACAAGAAGAAGTTGTCATGCTGATTAGAAAAGACAATCATAGAAAAGTTCAGAGTTATAAACAAAGAGGTTCAAGTTCAGTTTATAGATTTAGAATGAGGCTGAGAGTCCAGTGTTCCAATGTAGAACCCTAGTCCAAACACAAAATCAGTCTTGCCAAAAACCCCAATTCCTAGGGTTTTTAACTTGAATCGGATGCAGAGACAAGAAGACAAATAAAAGGCTCAAGGGTCTCTTTTAGAGACTCATAAGAAAACAATCAGGTAAAATAGCAGGTTTGAAACAAACATAGTGAAAAGCTAACATAAAGAACTTGTTTTAAGAGAAGCTTGAAACTTAAAAAAGTTCAGAAGATAAAGAGGCAGTATAAAATTAAAGAAACATTAGATGAAACATGTTTAGAATTCAAACAAAGGTACAGTAAAGGCAAATAAAAAACTAAGAGCTTAGTTGAAAATACAGTAAAGGAACACAGGGGTAACGAACACAAAAGATAAACGTGTGAAAACATGAAATAGAAACCAGTAGAAGAAAGAATGGAGCAGAATAGGGGGACATGCATAATAAGGAAAACATAAGAACATAGGAGAGGAACATGCGAGGTAGAGCAACAAGAACATAGCAAAGATAGATTCACACAAAGAAAAGAAAAAAGAGAGTTAGAGAAACATCTCGAAACTTTTTCAGAAATCCTAAATCGAAGAGAAACAAATCTTGAAAGGAAAGATTGTGGAAAACATTTAAAAACTCCAGTAGAACATAGATATAGCATAGATCTAATAAAACAAACAGAGGAAAACCTCGAATAGCTTAGGGTTTCAGAGAAACCCTAGACATAAGAAAGGCTTGGAAGAAAGTCCGATCTTGAGTGTCGAATGAGGTTGGAAATAGGCTCCTAATTCTTGAATACGCCTGAGCATGGCCAGATAGGACATAGAACCACAGATCTAAGAAGGTTTGGATCGAACAACCATGGTCTAATGGTGGAAGGCGGTGAGTTCAGACCACCCATGGCCTGAGAAGCCATGGATTCCGATGGAAGTACGATGGAAAAAGGGTCGGCGACAGTTAGGGTTACGAAGAACCTTCGAGAGAATTTGGGAGTGGAGAGGATTCAAGGACGGGAGACTAGAAAAAATGGGGGGAGTTAGTATGTAGTTGGTGAATTAAAATGGAAAGGGGTAATCCTGGCCGTTGATCAAAATGATCAACAGCTTGGATTGAAAGATAATCTGGGCTGGTTAATAAATGGGTCAAATGGTTGGGTAAAAATAGAATTGGGCCGGTCCAAATGGGGTTGGGATTTGGCCAATTCGAAGGCTAAAATTGAAATGTAAATAGGCTGAAATTGCAAAGAGATGAGGCTAAATGTTAAATAGCCAGTTTTCCTCTTTTACTTTTATAAAATAGTTAAAATAACTTTAAATCAAATTAAAAGCACTGAATTGATTAATAATATATAAATGTTAGTCTAAAAATACTGGGCATAATTTTATAATTGGTGAAACACTATTAATCGAAAAATAGGCTATAATTGCAATTATAGCAATTTAGCTTTAAAAATACCAAACAAATCTCATAAAAATATGCAAAAATCACCTTATTTATATCTTGGTGCAATTATAAGAATAAAAAGAAATTATTCACCAAAAATGATAGTCTGGAAATAATTATTGAATTTGGTAATATTAAAATAGACAACAAATTGTAGACATGACCAAGCATGGTGCGAAATAAGATGAAACATATGAATATGCAGACCCTGTGATGACTACATTTGAAGCCTCAGCCTCGAGCCTGCATGAAGAGCATAACAATGCTGCTGGGCTCCACCACCTTGAACTATATCCCTATGTCGATCTACTGCTAGTTGACCTCCACCCCTGGCGGTCTGAGCTCCACCTCTATGACCTCTACCTCCACCTCTAGTAAATTTACCCCCGCCTCTAGCTGGCTGGGCAGGCTGTGGAGCACCTAGTGCATGAACCATGGCACGAGAACCCTGGTGTTGAGAACTGCTCAGTGCTCGAGGGCAAAATCTGGCAATATGACCTGTGTCACCACAAGTGTAACAAGCCCTCGGCTACTGAGTCTACTGTCCCTGTCGACCTGAATAACCTCCACGAAAACTCTGAAGTGGCGGTGCACTGATAGAAGCTGGCGGTGCACTGAATGACTGCTGATCAGAATAGTGTGCTTGAGAACCACGACCATCTGATGTACGGTGAGAAACCTGAAGGGCTGACTAAAAGGGCCTAGAAGGATGGCCACTACCATATGAATCTCTACCTCCAGACGAGGTACCACTGAATCTTCTAGAATGATGTGATCTCTTGTCTCCCTCATGACTACCTCTCTGTGACAGAACCATCTGAACTCTGCGGGCCACATTGGCCGCTCTTGAAGGCTGATCTCACTACCAGTCTCCCTAGCCATCTGGAGACGAATCGGCTGAATCAAACTATCAATAAACCTCCTTACCCTCTCTCTCTCTCTGATGGGATGTATGACAAGATCATGGTGAGCTACATCAATAAACCTGGTCTCATACCGAGTGAACGTCATAGAACCCTGCTAGAGGCGCTCAAACTGCCATCGATAAGCATCTTCTAAGTAACGGGGAGAAACTTCTCCAGAAACAACTCTGAAAACTGATCACAAGTCAAAGACAGCGACCCTGCTGGTCTGGATAAGCAATAATCTCTCCACCAAGTCTTGGCGGATCCAGATAGGCAAAAGATGGTAAAATCGACCCCATTGGTCTCAACAATGCCCATGTTTCGAAGAACCTCGTGGCAGCTATATAAGAAATCCTGGGGGTCCTTAGAAGAAGCACCACTAAATGTAGTAGTGAAGAGCTTGGTGAACCTATCCAGCCTCCACAAAGCATCTGCGGATATAGCCGCTCTATCGCCGGACTGTGCAACTACACCCAGCTGAACTGCCATAGCTTGCTGAACCACTAAAATCTGACCCTGGGGAGCTACCTTCCCCGGAGTACGTGTAGCAGGAGTCTGGGCTCCTCCTCCAGCCTGAGAAGTGGCTGGTGCTACAGGAAGTGATCCTGCTCGGGTGACACTTTACATGAGGCCTACCAACCGGATCAAAGCGTCCTGAAGAACTGGGATAGCAATAAACCCCTCTGGGACCTGAGCTCGGCCCGCCGAAACTGCAGCGGCTGAGGCCAGAACCTCCTCGTCAAAGTCAACCTGAGGCTCCGCCACTGGTGTTGATGCTCGGGGCTGACCCTTGCCCCTACCTCGGCTAACACGGCCTCGGCCTCGCCCTCTGCCCCTAGCGGGAGCTGCCTGGGGCTCGGACTGCTGATCGGTAGATGAAGAAGCGCATGTTCTCGCCACCTGCTAAAGAATAAAGTAGAAATCCAATTAGCATTGAGAAACAGAACTGCATGACAAGAAAGAACAAATGTGAAACTTTTCCTAACTCTGTAGCCTCTGGGGGATAAATACAGACGTCTCCATACCAATCCCTCAGACTCTACCAAGTTTGTCCGTGAGTTATGAGACCTATGGAACCTAGTTATCTGATACCAACTTGTCACGACCCGGATTTCCCATTCTCGTGAGTCGTGATGGCACCTACTTTTAGAAGCTAGGCAAGCCAAATTTAATTACATTTCCCTTACAACATAATTTCCCTTTTTAACAATTTATGGCAATAATATAAAATAGAAAAATTAAATAATAGCGGAAGTCTTAATTATAAAAACTGAATCAAAATGCGGAATAGTCAATATAAGCCTCTACCCAAGACTGGTGTCACAACACTCTCAAACTTCTAAGAAGTACTAAATACAAACGTCTAAAAGAAAAAAATAAGTTGTTCTCGAATATAATGATGCAATGCACTAATAAGAGAGAATAAGGGAGACGCTGGGCCTACAGACGCCTGCAAAGCTACCTCGGGTCTCCCTGGACTGAAGGCCTACTCCCGCTCTAATGTTTTTGCTACTGCTGCTCGAAACCTGGATATGTGCAAAATAGCACAAAGTGTAGCATCAGCACAACCGACCCCATGTGCTTGCAAGTGTCTAGCCTAACCCCGGCGAAGTAGTGACGAGGCTAGACCATACTACCATATAGACCTATGCAATTTCATATATATACAACAGAATCAAAACATAAAACCGATAAACAATATGTGAGGGGGAGCATGTTGTGGGGAGTATAATAAATCCAAATAAGAGTCGTTCAGCAACGAAGGAAAACAACACAATCAATAGTAGATAATGAAATAGAAATCAACAAGTGCACGACATCACCCTTCGTGTTTTTACTCTAAAACTCACCAAGAAATAATATGTACACGGCATCACCCTTCGTGTTTTTACTCTCATTCCTCACATATATCAATAGAATATGCACGGAATGGTACATCGTGCGGCACGACATCACCCTTCGTGCTTTAACACTCTTTCTCATAATATCAAACAATGAACGACATCACCCTTCGTGCTTTACACTCTTTCCTTAATATAAACCATCAATGCACGACATCATCCTTCGTGCTTTACACTCATCCTCACCCAAACAACAATCACAAACAAAGGGTCAAGGGGATTAACAGTTTATAATAGAAATCCCGGCAAGGGAACACAGTTTAAACAATAAATCCCGGCAAGGGAGCCACTTAATAACTCATTCTCTTCTTTCACTTTCATCTCATAATTAACATTATCACTTGATCCAACGCTACAAAGATTTACTTATTTCGTATAATCTCACAATTTGTATTTCAACTCGAGCCAATGCTCCACGAAATTTAAAGATCACAGTTTCCTTTTTCATACTCTTTGCAACATATAAACGTCATCAATCGAACATAGAAGTTATAACCAAACCAAAAATATCTGCAATATAAGGACTCATGCTCATGCTAGACACCAATGTATAGAAACTCGTTACCATGCCTATACATCATACTGGATAAATTAGCAAGTAGCAAACATGACTCAACTCCTACTCCCTCAAGATAGGGTTAAACCAAATACTTACCTCATCCACGACCAAATCAATCCACAACAACCGCTTTCTCTTTCAAATTCGGCTCCAACTCAATCAAATCTATACAATAATGACTTTATAATATCCAAGCATTCTATATAGAAGCAGTAAAATCACTTAAAACTAGTAAATCAGTGAAGTATCAGATGAAATGTCTTTTAAAACAAGTAGAACAAGTAATTTGGCAGTAATTAACAAGTAGAAATTTGCCCCTCGGGCTCAGTATCAAAATAACAAGTAGAAACCTTCCCCTTGGGCACATTATCAAAATAATAAGTAGAAATCTGTCCCTCGGGCACAGTATCAGTCACTCACTACCATATCAACCCCTCGGGCTCACTCTCAGAATAGTATCAGCCCCGCGAGCAACCTTAAAATCACTCATATTAGCCCCGCGGGCATAGTATAGAACACTTACCTAGGTTTTGCTTAGTATAACAAAACTTCATTTCGGATCCCTAGTAGGAACATTTATTTGCATCATGTTGCATTCAACTTAGGGGGCTCGACATAGGGGTCGGGTCCGTCTAGGATAGGCAGCCTGAAACAAAAAGACCATCTTGCTGCATCCTGTTTGTCTTATGCATCCATTTGCTTCAAACTTGCATGTCGACCGGCTTTTAATACTGACGAAAAAAAATAGTTATTTTGGTTGATTTTCATAAGTTATTTTGGTAAAACAAAGATAAACAATACCCAAGCAATGTCAAAAACCCTGTTTGATTTTCATAAGTTATTGTGGTTGTCAATGGAAGAAGAAAAATGACAAGTTTTTATTTTTTTTACTAACCAATAAAAATGGCGTGTTTTTAAAATAAAATGAAAAATATAGTTTATTTATAAAATGGAAAATAGTGCGTTTTGTTGCCCGTAAAAAAGAGAGGAAAAATGTTTTGTCTGCAGACATAGTTTGTTTTATTTGACCGAACTACGCCGGTTTGATTCTCACATGGTGTGAGATACGTAGGCAACCCTCATCGGGTCCAATCTCCCCTTTTTGCACAAACTAGTCACAAAAAATGTCAAATTTTCACGAGTAAGTCGGGTAGTGTCGTTTTATCGAAAATAGCTGAATGTTCCCGAAAGGGACGTCGGAAGGCTGACTTTGCATAAACGGCCACCTTAGGATTTTGTCAGTCAGCAAACGCAACCTTAAAATCTTCATCCCAGCAGTGCTGAAAGGCCGCGGAAAATCGGATCTTTTTATCTAGTTTAAAATAGTCAAATCATTGTCAGTCAAAATAATTTCTTTTCATAACCTTAATAAATGTGCAGGATGAGCACAATACAAAATGTACCATTTTCAATAATGACCAAGATCCCTGTTGAGTTGCAAATATGGTGGAATGACTTAGGTGAAGAGAGTCGCAAGGAAGTGAAAAAGTACCTGAAAAGTCTTACAGGTTTGCTAGATATACAACCTCGGGGAGATATCATCAGAGCGCTGGTCCCTTTTTGGGATCCAGCACATAATGTGTTTCATTTCTCAGACTTCGAGATTACCCCAACACTGGAAGAAATGGCCCGATACATCGGGAGTGGTGAAGCCCCGTTAAGATTCAAATACTTGGTTGCTCCCAGGGCCGTCACTGTACACCGCTTTCTAGATTCATTAAAAATACCTCGGACGGTCCATGACTCTTATCTTGCAAAAGGTTTCTGCAGCCTGCATTTCCTGTACGAGAGATATGGCCACATAGGCGGGTTCAACAAAGCAGAAGGGGAGGTCGCTTTCGGTTACCATGCTTGGTTCAGGGGAGACACATCATACGGGATACCGGCCAAAAGGCCCCATCTCAAATATTTTGCCGAGTCATCACAAGAACAGTGGGATTGGTTAGCAAAGGAAGAACGCTACAAGACAAAGATTGGCAAAATGAAACAACAGGTCAAGGACTTGCAATTTGAGAATAGTTTGCAAGTTGCTGCCGACGAGGGAGATAAAAAGAAACTGATGCAGGAGAATGAATTCCTAAAAACTCAGATCCGGCAGATGAAAATGGATGCCAATAGACACCCTAGAAGCCGACCAGACGAAAGATTGATAAGAGGGTTGGAAAAGCAAGTTGCTGATGTCCAAAGGGATTTGGAAGAATCGGAAGCCAAGATATCGAGGATTCGGACCAGATGGAGAAGAGGAGCACATCAACGGGCCCTTCATTTGCAACGAATAGAAAGAGATTATGCAGAAATCGTCACTGACCTAAAAGAAGAAAATACTAGTCTTAGGGAGCGGGTTTTCAAACAAGCCCGAGACGCCAGGACGGACAGATACTGTTGCTACAGTTTGATAGGACGGATGGAAAAACAAGTGGATAGGCTCTAGACCAGGTCACCGGCAATGCTCAGATATTGGGGTTGAAGAACCGACAGATAGAGCAACTGTTCAGAGAAATGGATAGAGTCAAGGACAAAATCAAAGAGATCGGACATTACGTCACCATGAAATGTCTGGCATGTGAGCAAATGCCCCGCACTGCCCTTTTCGCCTCAGTTATGGATTACGTTCACCGAATCATGGAAGAGTTAAAAGAATTGCACAGGGATCTCACATCAAGGACCGCGGCAAGGCCGAACGATGCCTCGCAGACCCTAGGAAAGTTTAGGGCTTTAAAATGATGTTTTGTATGTTTGTACCTTCGAATTTTTTAAGAGTTTTTCGGTACTGTTGTTGTTTAGATTTTGTATGTTTAAAAGTCGAGTATTTTATCCAAAGCTTGTTGTAAGCCATGTTTTGTAATCCAAGCAAATTTTGTTATAAGAAATCTCGAAATTTTGTCATAACTTTATCTGGCCAGAACTACGCTCTGTCTGATTCATGTAAGGATATGATACGTAGGCAATCCACATAAGATTCGACCACTACTAAAAAGCAAAAAGAAAAGGGGGATTAATAAAGTTTTAAAGATAATCGAAAGGGCACAGAAATAAGAAAGCCGCAATGACGCATGTGATAAGAATCAAAGGCATGTTAGAAATGGTTTACTGTCTAGGAAAATTGCATCCCCAATGTGCGATATCCAAATCTGTTAAAACTCTAATGCTAACAAGTTTGCTGTTTTTTCAAACAATATCAGACAGTTAGTCATTGAAACATTCTGGCATCACACCATTACCGAACCAGATCACAGGGTCCAATACCACAAAGCATGTCTACTTCAGAACATAGTGTCGAGGAAGAGAGGCCAGTGGGCCAATTACTGAAAGAGGCAATGGAGAAGATAGAAAGAATGGGGTTGGAAATGAGTGCAATGCAGTTGGCTTTGGCCAAGGTACAAAAGAGCCCTGAACCACCTGTCACCCCTACATTAGGGCATATACCGGGATACTCTCATCCCGGCCCTTCAGCAAACCCACCAAATCATTACTACTACCAGGGGAGAAGCACCCACGATACCCAAGCTCCACCTCCCAACCAGCAGTTCCCACCACCAAGCATCCCTATTTTTATGGGACCTCCACCAGCCACCCTGCAAAGATCAACTAGTGAGCCGTTGTTTCAGGCTCATGACACTCAATATTATCCACCTGAACCTACGTTCAATACACCATAACTACATAACCACAATCCCCATTTGGAAACCCCGGTGGAGATTGAAAGGCCAGCAAAAATCCCGGAACAAGATGAGGTGTTGAGAAAGTTCAAAAGCCTGGAGAAAACCTTCAGGAACATGCACGGGTTGGGTTCTCAGGTCAATGAGGCCTACAAAGATCTATGCCCTTTTCCCGACGTTCAGCTGCCCGCAGGGTTTAAGATGCCAAAATTTGATTTGTATGAGGGACACGACGATCCCATGGCACACTTGCGTGGCTTTTGTAGCAAGATGAGAGGGGTTGGTGGCAAAGATGAGCTACTGATAGCCTACTTTGGCTAGAGTTTAAGCGGATCGGCACTCGAATGGTACACCAGACAAGATCCCAGCAAGTGCTACACTTGGGATGATCTGGCACAGTCTTTCGCCGGCCACTTCCAGTACAATCTCGAGATAGTTCCTGACCGTCTCACATTACTAAGGACTGGGAAGAAGCCTGGAGAAAACTTTCGTGAATTTGGCTTCCACTGGAGAGGACATGCAGCTAGGGTTGATCCTCCCATGAGAAAAGGGGAAATGGTGGATTACTTCCTACAGACACTGGACCCAACCTACTTTGGCCACCTAGTGACAACGGTTGGGAAATCTTTCAACGAAGTAATAAAGATAGGGGTCATGATAGAGGAGGGACTGAGGGCCGATAAAATCTTGAGTTACTCAGCACTCAAGGCAACGACCCAGGATACTCAAAGCGGCACGGGAGGTGCGCTGGGAAGAAAAAGAAAGAAGAGGTCACCACAGTCGAGGCAGGCAGTCGATCCAGGATCGGCAGACCTTACTATAACCAACCCATACCCCACAACCTAAACTACCCATATCCCTCATACAGCCTACCACAACACTACTATCCACAGAAAGAACCGCACTTTGCCATGCACCAGGCACAAACCTACACCCAACCACCGGTTCGCCCACAAGGGCGTGCGCCGGCTCCCCAAAATGCATATGCACCCCCCTAGATCGCGTATCCACCAACCCGAGGTACCTATCCTCTACCAAGGGCCTACAGGAGCCCTTCAAGGGCGGGTTTCCAAAGAGATCCAGCTATTAGAAACGAAAGGATGTAGAGACCAAGAGCCTTCACTGAATTGGGGGAAACTTATACCGCCTTGTTCCACAAATTAAGGCAGTTAAGTATGCTGAGTCCTGTCGAGCCCAGGGTGGCAAATCCCATGCCCCAGAATGTAGACCAATCAAAAAACTGCGGGTACTGCTCGGGAATGCTGGGGCATGACACTGAAAGATGCTGGAGATTAAAGCATGCAATACAGGATCTCATTGACGCCAATAAAATCGAGGTCCAAGAGCCGGAGGCACCCAACATCAATCAGAACCCTTTACCAGCACATCATGAGGCTAACATGATCGAGCTCATACACGAAGGGGGGAGTTAAAGAATCCATCACAAACTGTAATGATGATCAGGGCCACCCCAAAAGGAAAGCGAGTCGATGAAGAAGCAGGCGTACAGGCAGAGAAGTTGGAGGCTAAACCTGTGGTGATACTGGGGAAGAATCCAGCCATTAATCCAAAAGAACCAGAAGCAACCAAAGTGGTGGTACTGGGAGCATCATCAGCACCCGTACTTATTGTAAAGGGAGTCTGCCGGGAGCCGGTCATCATCAAGCCTGTGGTCCAACTACAGATGACTAATAGCAAGGCCGTGCCTTGGAAGTATGAGAGGACGGCGGTAGTATACAAAGGCAAGCAGGTGGGAGAAGAGACATGTGAGGCTCACGGGTTAACCCGGTCGGGGAGATGCTTCGCTCCCGTCGAGTTAAGGAGGTCTAATCCAGAAGTGGCAAAGAAGCCGATAAAAGAAGAAGAAGCTGAGGAGTTCCTAAAGAAGATGAAGGCGCAAGAATATTCCATCCTGGAACAGTTAAGAAAGACCCCAGCTCAAATTTCGTTGCTATCTTTGATGATTCATTCCAACGATCATTGACAGACACTGATGAAAATCCTAAATGAGGCTCATGTCCCAGATAAAATCTCTGTAAATCACCTGGAGAAGATAGTGCATAAAATCTTCGAAGTGAACCGGGTCACCTTTTCTGATAATGAGTTGCCGCCAGAGGGTACAGAGCACAACAGAGCTTTATATTTGAACGTGAAATGCGAAGACTCGATGGTCACCCGAGTATTGGTTGATAATGGGTCCAGTGCCAATATCTGTACTTTGGCTACATTGAACAAACTGAAGATCGACCCCGACCGGATTCACAAAAATAGCGTCTGCGTCCGAGGTTTTGATGGGAGCGACACTGACACAGTGGGAGACATCATACTGGAATTAACCATTGGTTCGGTAGAGTTCACCATGGAATTCCAGGTGGTTGATGTGGAGGTATCGTACAATCTCCTACTAGGACAACCTTGGATCCATGCCGCCAAAGCAATCCCCTCTACGTTACATCAGATAGTGAAATTCGAATGGGACAGGCAGGAGGTAGTGGTGCACGGGGATGACGGAACAAACTTTGGGGGAGATGATATTGTGCCATTCATAGAGACTACTCACGACAAAGGGCCATGGGTGTACCAGGTTTTCGACGGGGTTTCAGTGGTTAGAATTTCTAAAGGAGAGGACTTCCCACTCCCTAGAATCGCTCCCGCGACTGTCATGATGATTTCAGAGATGCTGAGTAATGGATTCGTACCAGGAAAAGGTCTGGGAGCTGAGCTTCAGAGTATTGTTCAACCTGTGTCCTTGCCTAAAAACTTGGGGACTTTTGGACTAGGGTTCAAGCATACTGGGGCAGATGTAAAGCGAGCCAAGCAAATGAAGAAAAGAGGTTGGGTTCTTCCCAAGCCGGTTCAGCGACTTTCCAAGTCTTTTGTTAAAGCAAGTGCGAAGAGTTCGTCGGTCCTGAAAATTCGCAGACCATTGATTGGGATGGATGGAGATCTGAATCAGAGCTTCGAACGGATGTTCGCAGATGTCCATGTGGTAGAAGCTGGCGAAGGCTCCAGTAAAACAGACATACAGTTCGTGGGACCTAAGGCCAAAATCAATAACTGGACGATTACTTTTCTTCCTACTAGAAGGGAGTCTTGGTAGTAGGCTCTGGATTTTCTTTCTTGTTTCCTGGATTATCTCAGAGTTGTAATCCAAATTTTGGTTTTATTTGTATCCAGTAAAGTGTGAAACTCTATTTATTTCTGCATTTTTATAAAAAAGCAAAAGTTTCCTTTCCTTTTCCTATTTTGAATTTTTGTTTCTTCTTTTTCTTTCTGAGCAGTTCTCTTTCTACTGGTTCTAATGACATGACATGCGCAACGGATCTTCGACCTAGTCTAAAAAATCAATCTAACTCCGACTTAATTATACAAGAGGTCGATTATGATAATGAATCGGAATATGACGAGGATGAAGCCTTCGAAGAGATAAACAGAGAATTATGCCAATTCGAAGAGAAACCACAGCCGAATCTGAATGACACTGAAGCTGTCAACCTAGGAGATACGGACGATGTCAGGGAAACCAAAATCAGCATCCACATTGAGCCAAGTATCAGGAACGGACTAATCAAAACCCTCATTGAGTTCAAAGATGTTTTCGCATGGTCATATGATGACATGCTGGGATTAAGCACCAATCTAGTGGTTCACAAGTTGCCCACTGACCCGGCATGCCCTCATATCAAGCAAAAACTGAGGAACTTTAAGACAGATATGAGTGTGAAGATCAAAGAAGAAGTGACCAAGCAGCTACAGGCGAAAGTTATTCGTGTCACTCGATATCCCGATTGG
>MU787429.1:0-56374 GCA_026770625.1 Nicotiana glauca
ATTTTGGGCCTGGTCTTGGTATTAATATAGAGATTCTGGCCCAAATTAAGTAAATATGTATATATATTTTTTTTATATTTTTTTTTAGTTTTTCTCTTGTTTTGTATATTTGGTTATTATTATTATTTTTTTTGATTTTGTATTTATCTCCAAAAGTATTTATTTTATTATTTTCAGATATATTTTATTTACTTATTTTATCCTATCATTTATTATATTTTCATATTTAATTTTCCTATTATTTGTTCTACCATTTTTGATGCTTTTCCTAATTAATTCCCTTTTATTTATTTTAATTTTTTGGAATTCTTTACTTGGGGTAAAAATCACGTGCTCACAATCACTATAGTCTGTGAGGGTTTCTTAGGCTTCCCCCTTCTTGTATCAACTCGATGATATGGTTCTCATGATAGGCCGGCAATGGATTCTGATTGATATTAGGTGCCTCTGGGCTTGGACCTCGATCCGATTGGTATCGATGAGCTCTTGAATATCTGTCTTCAAATGCTAGCATTTCTCTATATCGTGCCCCGAAGCACCTGAACAATATTTGCAGCTCACTGAGTGATCAAGATTTCTTTGGGGATGATTCGGCAGCTTTGGCTCAATAGGATTCAACATACCCAACTGTATCAACCTGTGGAATAGACTAGTATAAGATTCTCCCAATGGAATGAAAGTATTCTTCCTCTGCAACCTCTCATTCTTGAGGGAATGATTTGGCCGGAAGCTTGTTCCAGGGGGATTTCGGTAGGCTCTTGGGGGTTGATATGCATTTTGTGGAGCTGGGTAGGGATTATGTGAGGCTGGCGCACGTCATTGCGCGTGAGCAGGCGGTTGAGGGTATATTTGTGCATGATGGACAGAGAAGTGGGGATCTGGCGGTGGGTAGTAGTGTTGTGGTGGGCTATATGGAGTGTGGGGGTAAGTCTGATGGTAGGGTCGAGGCTGGTTATAGTACGGTGACGGGCCCCTGGACTAAGCACTTAAATCAATCGTTGCAACGTCCTCTTTCTTCTTCTTTCCCAGTACACCCCAGTGCCACCTTGGATAGCCTGGGTAGTCGCCTTGACTGCTGAATAGCTCATGATTTTGTTGGATTTGAGTCCTTCATATACCATGCTTCCCATTTTTACCACTTCATTAAAATATTTCCCTACTGCTGACACTAAGTGACCAAAATAAGTGGGCTCCAAGACCTGCAAGAAATAGCCAACCATTTCACTCTCTTTCATCGGAGGGTCAACCCTCGCTGCTTGCTCTCTCCAACGGAAGCCATATTCTCTGAAACTCTCCCCTGGCTTTTTCTCAATTTTTGTCAATGATAGACGGTCTGGATAATTTCAAGATTATACTGAAAATGACAGGCAAATGCTTGGTCTAGATCATCCCAAGTGTACCACCGACCATGAGCTTGTCGGGTGTACCATTTCAAAGCTGAGCCACTTAAACTTTGACTAAAATACGCCATCAGTAATTCATTTCTTCTGCCTGCTCCTCTCATCTTGCTACAAAAACCTCTCAGATGTGCCACTAGATCACCATGCCCGTCATATAAATCAAACTTGGGAAACTTGAACCCCACTGGTAATTGGACGTCTGGGAACAGACATAGGTCTTTATATGCCACACTTACTTGACCACCTAGCCCTTGCATATTCCTGAAGGATTGCTCCAAGCTCTTGACTTTTCTAATCATCTCCTCCTGCTCAAAATTCTTAGGAGGCTTCTCAATTTCTGCCAAGAGATCAAAATGAGGAGTGTAAGAACATGGTTCGGGTGCTTTGAAGGTCAGTTCTGGGGGATAATAATGATTGTCGTGAGTCTGGAATAGAGGCTCGCTGGAAGATCGGTGCAATACCGTAGGTGGAGGTGCCATAAACACAGGAGTGATTGGTGGATAAGGGTATGGGAATTGTTTGGGTTGTAGAGCTGGTGGTGTTTGGGAGGTGGTGTCATAGCATTGTTGGTAGGTGGTAAAGGCTGGAGATGAATTCACAATAGGAGGCTCCTAAGGTTGGGCCAATGATGGGAAATAAGCAGGGTTGGAAGGATATACAGGTGGTGGATACCCCTTTGACCAGGCCTGGTACATTTCAGCCATTTGTTGCTTTAACTTATGCATCTCTTCTTTCATCGCATTAACATCCAATTCATCCACCTCTCTTGATGGATCGACAATACTAACCTCTAGTTCTTGGTTGGCCATGTTCAGCTTGTCCTTGGACTGGGTGTTGTAGGAATGAAGTGCCAAAATGCCAATCAACTAACCACCTGCCTGGACTCAACATCAACAACAACCTTGTTAGCGATTAGGGCTTTAACAGATTGGTAACCGCACATTTTGGGGAATGAATGCACCTAAGCAGTTAACCGTTTCTATTATGCATTTGCTCGGCTGCTTGCGTCATCCCGACTTTTCCGTTTGCAACTTCTCTTTTTCCCTCTATTTTCTCTTCTTTTTTTTCATTCTTGCCTTTGCTTTCTCTTTGTTTTTATTCTCTCATTTCCCTCTCTTGTTTTGCTATTGTTTCTTTCTCTCGGTTTCTTATTTTCTCTTTTTTTCCTTTTCTTTTCCTCTCTTGTTTTTCCACTTTTTTTTCTTTTCCTTTTTTTCCTCTCTTTTTCATTTGGTTACGGTCGAATCCTATGCAGATTGCCTAGGTATCATGACCCCCACATGAATCAGACCAAGCGTAGTTCTTGGAGATATAAACGAAAAATAAACAACAAAAATATTTTGGGATTTTCAATTTTTCATAAAAGCGAATACATTGAATACAATGACTCAAAAATCTCAAGGCTCAAAAGCAACTAACAGACTCTGAAAATATGAAAATACTGATTCAAAGAACTAACAGACTCTAACTTAACTGACAGACTTCAAAAGTCGAAAATTACAGACTCAACAATCACGAATACATTAATGCCTCAAAAACTCCTAGGGCCTGCGGGGCATCATTCGGCGTTGCCGCGGGCCTATGTGCAAGATCCCCTTGGATCCTCTCTAAATCACTCATGATTTGTCGGACAAATGTCATCACCACTGCAAATAAAGTGGTACAGGTCATATCCTCACATGCTTGACACTTTACAATAATATAATCGGCAATGGCCCTGACCCTCTCTCTGATCCTACCCTTCTCCTGAAGTAGACGCCCGACCTGCTGATTACGGGCCTCTAATACCTAAGTGTCATGGAAATGTTGATTTTGCAGCTGTTTTACTTCTTCCTCCATCTGAGCCATAAGATCATAACATTGTTCCCTTTCAACTTTAAAATCCTTGGCTTGTTTGATCATTTTGTTCTCGACATTGATGACCCTTTTCTTTAACCCCGCAACCCCATTGTCGTATTGCTCTTTTAACTGCCTAACCAGGCATGATCTTTCTTCCGCATTCTTAACCAGTTGTATTCGCGCCCTTGCCAACTTATTCTCCACTTTGTTCAAATCAAAACCATAATCATCCACTTTCTGCCTATGATTTTTTATAAGTTTTTCATCTCTTACACTCTTGGTAAGATTTTTGGCTTCTATTTTTATCTCTCGAATTTGAGCTCGAAGGGCTTCATTTTCTTTGGCTAGCTTCTTCTTTTCTCCCTCATCGGCTGTAGCTTGCAAATTATTTTCAAACTGAAGGTCTCGAACCTGCTTTTCCAACCTGCTTATGGTGGCTTTGTACTCATTTTCTTTGGTCAGCCAGTCCCACTGCACCTGTGCTCCATCGGTGAACTGTTGGACATGGGGTCTTTTTGCGGGCCTTTCGGGTTTCTGATAAACTCGGGATATTTTATCATACCAAGCAAGGTAGCCAGGCTCCAACTCTCATCTAGATAAATCTCGTACTTGAGTTTTAGACTTTAAGAATCTACACTGAGGCCAAATCCGGCGCACTTTTTCCTCTGGGAAGGCAGCTTTGGGTTCTAACTCAATGAACTGTCAGCTCAAATCTTCATCATGTGGGATGGTCTGGTATCGACCTAACTAATGTAGGGCTCTATGCGAAGCATATGACTAGATACTCCGAAGACCCATCAACAGCAAAAAACACTCCTTATCCAACATATAGATTACTTCTCTAACCGACAGCCACCCGAACATCCATTCGATTTTGTTTCCAGTCAAGGATTTCAAGTGGGCATGCCATGCTTTTGTACCCTCCGAGAACTCATAACCCTCTACCCAATTTTCATGTTTTTCAATACACTTAAGGCCATCCATACCACAATTCAAGTATCTGGGATGGTGGCAAAGATGTTCCACCATCCATAGTTGTAACAGCATATTGCACCCTATAAAGAACTTCTCTCCTTCTCGGCAAAGGGTCAGGGGTCGGTAAATTTCTGCCAGGATCAATAGCGTTATGGTCCCATTTGCCTTTTTCATCATAAAGTCAGATATCCATACGAGTCCGAGCTCTATATTCCCATCTTTTCTAGGGCAAACCAAAATACCCAGGAACGTCGTTAAAAAAGCTAGCCCTCTCCGAGCTTCCCACTTGTCTTGACTTCGTGCGTGAGTAAGACCAATATCTAGTATCTCAAAGCCACGGGGATTCCTATAACGTTGGTACAGAAAGTAGAAGGTACATAATCCATTGACCAAATTCCCATCTCTGACGTCCCGAGTGATGCATAACAAGTCCAAAAATTTGTGAGGGGTTACTATTCTAGGTGCCACCGGGTATCGAGTCCGGAGATTCCCCTCAAAACTGGCGTATCCTGCTATCTCTTCCAGTGTAGGAGTTAGCTCGAAATCAGCAAAGTGGAATACATTATATGGCGGGTCCTAAAATGATATCAAGGCCTCAATTATGTCCTTTCTCGGCTTAACCTTCAAGAGCTCAATAAGACCACCCAACGCTTTTGTCATAACTTTCCTGCTGTCGTCCCCCAAATCATGCCACCACATATGTAGCTCCAAAGGGATCTCCTCACAGACTGAAAAATGTTCATTTTGATTTATGCTCATCCTGCACATTTATTAAGGTGATTAAAACAAAACTAAGACTCATTTTGACTCCAGAAAAATGACCATTTTTTTTCAAAGTTTTCACAAAAATATCCGGCTTTGCCAATACGGCCTTTCAGCACTTCGAAAGCAAAGATTTTAAGGTTGTGTCGGCTAACCGGCCAAAACCTTGAAAAATAACTAAAGGCAGTTGTTCTTGCAAAAACAGCCTTCCGGCTCCCTTTTGAGGGACATTCGGCTATTCTTGACAAGAATGGCATCACCTTAATTATTTACAGTAAAACAAGTTTTTGTTTTTTTTGGGCTATATGTGCGAAAGGGGAAGTTGGACCCGATGAGGGTTGCCTACGTATCTCACACCCTATGAGAATCAAACTAGCGTAGTTTGAGCAAATAAAATAAAACTAACTATTTTTGAAAACAAAACCTTTTTCCTCGTTTTTTTTCTTTTCATTTTTCTCAAAATTCGGCAGAATTTCAGTACAATTTGGATTTTTCATTTAAGCCTCACAATGCCATTTCTTTTTCCAATTTTCTCCCATCATTCAAAATTCGGTCAGCATGCACACCCGAAGCAAATAAATGCAACAAATAGCACGTAAAATATGCATCAGGATGGTCTGTTATTGTGGGTACACCTGTCCTAGACGAACCCAACCACTGTGTTGAGTCCCCTAAGTCAAATGCACGTGATACAACAAACGCTCCTACTAGGGACTGGCATAAGGCTGAGTTATTCTAGGTTTTAAAAAACCTGGATTTATTTGTTCCAGCATGTAACAAAATCAGATAATAAATAGAGCCAACTATGACAATTCATCTAAGCTAGAATTATTGAACCCTGAACTAGAAGTTCTGGGTTCTTGTCCCCAGTAGAGTCGCCAGAGTTGTCACACCTCCTTTTTTACTACACCCCCGGAGGGAGTATAATAAATGGAGTTTTTCCAATTAAAGGACAATCGAAATGGGATTATATTATTAAAAGATTCATAGTCGCCACTTGGGAGATTTATGGAGTCCCAAGTCACCGGTTTAAATCCCGAATCGATGAAAGGGTTTACTCTGTATTACAGTCCGCGAACCAGAAATCCGGGTAAAAAATTCTGTTAACCCGGGAGAAGGTGTTAGGCATTCCCGGGTTCCGTGGTTCTAGCACGATTGCTTAACTGCTATTGTTGGCATAATTATCTGATTTAGTACATGGTTTAGCTTATGGTGTGATTTTAAAATTATCAACCGCTTTTAAAGAATTTTAAAGAAGATTGAACGTCGTTTAAAACATGTCTTTGGATCGCGCCACATGAAATGCACCCGCAATCCGAAACACATTTTATTCAACGTTTTAGGATTTGGATTTAGGTCACATGAAATGCACACCCGAGTTTAGGAAGGTAAATTATTAAAATAATACGCCTAAAGCAACTACACATTTTTAACTTTGAGAGGGACATGGAAATTTGCTAAATGGCACGCCTCGAGTTCTAAGAATTTTAAAAGATATAATTAAGTGAGGGCCACTCATTTGAGATTTTATTTGGCACGGCACACCTCAATTCCATTTTTAAAGAGTATTTAAACTAAAAGCTCGGTGGGCCATCGACTATGTCTTATCTAGTACAGCTCACCTCCCATCTAATTAATTAACGGGGCCATGATAAATGTCACCACTTTTTAAACTAACATGTCAGATCTAATTTTGAACCAGGCCTGAGCTAGCCTTAAAAAAGATATCTGCCTTTAAGGGAAAATGGCCCAAACTGCCTATTTGCCCTAATTAGGATTTCCAGCCCAAATTACACAAAAGATTAAGGAGAAAGAAAGGGGGTAACTTGAGTTTGAACCCCATGACAATCATTTGAAGACCAAAAGCAATTGGAGGGCTCAATATCGAGCCCAGCCAGCTGCATAGAGCAGATCAGTATTCAAACCTTCAAGCTTGGGCTCGGATGAGCCCAAATCCCAACGAGAAATGATAATTCAAAAGGCCCAAAATCACAACAAATAAAGAAAGTCCCAAGTCCTAAAATCAAGAAAAAAAGTACACAAAACTAAAATAAATGGCGAACCCCATGACATTACACTATAGGAAAACCTTCACCTCTTTCATTGCATATAATCAGCGAAACACATCTTTAATTATTATTAAATAATTTAAACATACTTATAACTATACTATTGTAATTCTATACATATCTTGACCTTTAAAGTCATTACCCAACCACTTTTAAAGTCAAGTGCCTGTAGACTAACTAACAGCTTAAAAATCATTCATGGTTTTTACAGAGTAAAGGGCTGTGTAATTTCCAAACAACAAACACAAAAACTAGACATGCTCACAGGCAAGTGATTAAAGTCAGTGCATAGCTCAACTTTGAAATAACCTGGAACTCTTTAATTACTCAATGAACAATCAGTATCCATTGCGTGACTATGACTCCATTTAATTAAAACGGAAGCATGTTGTGACAGTCCAAGCAAATTACACAACTAGGAGAGGTCCAACACAGTTAAGACCATCTAACATGCAGGATATAGCTACTGGCTCTATTACACCAGTTATACATCAAGTTTTCACAACAATTCAAAGTCATACTTAGTCATACATTGAATCAGAACAAAGAAATTCAGAAGGACAAAAGAAATAAAACTATGAATTAAAGAGCTGAGGCTAGGCTTCAAACTTCTATTTTTCCATTTCATTCTTCAATTTTCCATTACACTATCAGCAAAGTTACAGAGTTGAGTACCTGGATGGGAAAGAACAAATAACAGGGTAAGGAATGCAGCAGTAACAGTAGCAAACAGTGGTCCACAACAAACATAACCAAGAAGAAAGGACTTTAAACCAAGCTTTAAACCAAATCGACCAAAACTTCAACCCAACTCTTTAAAAGAACACTATATTTAAGCCATTTCAAGCTCTATTTAGATCAGAATTTGCTCTCAAGGGTTGAAACTGAAGGAATTACAGAAAGATCCAATGGAACAGTAAATTCTCTAAAGTTTTTCTAGCTGCTTTTCTTTTTCTGTGTTTTCTTAGCTCTCCAAAAATCTGAATTCAGCTGCAAGTAACTATGCCTTTATAGGCAAGTTACTAGAGCAGCCTTAAGGGCTTAGTTATTTCATATTAGTCCTTTTTAGCTTTTTCTTTTTGCTATTTAGTCCCTAATTTTCTAACTTGTTGATCAAGTAAATGTACTATGCAACTTCTGAGAAGCTTCTTGGGTGGTTACTTGAGAGATTCTCTTAGTGAATTACCCAAAATAACCCTTTGTGACCCTGTTTTTACATTGGGCTCAATTGGGTTACGGGTCAAATTCATTAGAAACCCAACCCAAGAACCAAGCTGGGGGATATGAATCTCAAGCACAAATACAATCAAACTATTTTTCTGAATTAAAAGAAACAAGCAGAAACAGAAGCAATTCGGGCAACAATTTTTCACTAATTCCAATTAATGCGAACTAGCACTTAATGAACTGAAACTAAATTACTAATAAATTATTTAAACTAATTAAAGAAAAGAAAAATAACATGCATGTAAAGAAGAATTATGAAACTGGGGAAACAAAAGAGTCTTAGAAGAAAAGGGTGAGACAGATAACAATGCAAGGTAACAAAAACAAAAAGAAAAGTAAGGAAACTTTTAATAGAAGAAGATTGAAAAAGAGATACCCATGGGGCTCCGAATGGACTTGAACACAATTGAAGAAATCTTTCGATTCTTTGGCCATATTAGACCTTAATCTTGTGTTTTCGTGTGAAAATACACGACTAAGGTTCAGTATAGTCTAACAATCCTCAAATTCCCGTTGAGTTTGAAATTGTGAAATTAGAGCTTTTCTTTGATTCAAGATTCGAGCCGTTTGAAAGGGATTCGAGGGAAGCTAAATGGGGATTTGGGATGAGGAAAAAGGGGGTTCAGGGGTGTGATTTTGGTGGGGTTTGGTGGTGGTGGTGCCACTAGAGAGTGTTAGGGCAGCGCTAGGGTTCCACCTTTTGATTTGAGATTCGAAGGGTTCCACAAGGATTTGAAGGAAATCGATCAAGGATTTGGACAAAGGGAGTTGAGGATGGTATTTGGTGTTAATTTGAGGTTGGTTTGTGGTGGCGCCGCCACTGGTGGTGGAGCGCTTGGAGGCGGCGTCGTTAGGGTTTGTAGGTTAGAGTCTCTGTGAAAGAGACGATGAGGGGGTAGGGGTGAGTTTGGATAATTTATACATGGGAAACCTGGCCTCCCAACCATTGGATGAGGAAAACCTCGACGGTCCTGATCTCCTGTAACAAAACGGTGTCGTTTGGGTAGCAAGGTGGGTCTGGACCGGGTGCAAGGGTGATTTGGCTGGGTTTTGGGCATTTTGAATGGGTCTCATGGGCAATTGATTGGGCTGGAGAATTAATTCATTAGACTGTCCCAAAAAATTGATTTCTTTATTTTCTCTTCCTTTTTCTTTTCAATTTCTCTTTTTTTTATTCAAAATTAAAAGAAAATTAAAACCTAAATTAAATCTTAAAAACCCAAATTATCCTATCCAATTAATTAAACTCTAATTAATAATTAACACAATTAATTAAATACCAAATTAAAGAAAAACTAACAAAATTCAAAACTAAAAATTAAACAATGCAAAATAAATCATTTTTTGTGACTTTTCTATTTTTGTAAAACCCTAATTACTAATTAGTCTAAAATATATAAAATTAAATCCTAAATGCAAATGCAATATATATTTTTGTATTTTTTGTGAATTAGATAAAAATAAAAACGCACAGACAAATGCAAACAACTAATAGAAAATGTCACAAAAATTCACAAAATTGTAAATAACGAAAGGAAATTATTTTTTGTTTGAAATTATGGGAGTAATTCATATAGGGAAAAAATCACGTGCTCACAAACCCTAATCGTCTCCTATCGTCTTCAACCTCAAGACCTACCGGAAACCATTGCTTCTTCAGCCATGGTAACCTTATACTCACCCCATGTTACTCATGTGTGCTCGATATTTAAAGAATCAAGGTCGGACCTCGAAGGGCTTCATCCAGACCTGGGCCAGCTCGAGTTTTCACGGCCATCACTGGCCTTGATCCAACGTATCCTGGTCCTATGATCTTATCTCTGACCTTTCCGACCAAGATCATACCTTTTCAAAGCCTTTCTCGTTCTAGGGTTCTTCTGAAACCCTAATTATTCGAGGTTTTATTCGATTTTTCTTAAAAGCTGTTGTGTATCTATGCTCTACTAGGGTTTTTTAAATTATTTCCCCAATTTTTCTTTCAAAAGTTACTTTTAAATTCACTTCTCTCTGATTTAGGGTTTTCTGAAAAGCTTAAAATATTTCTCTAACTTTTCTTTTTCTTTTCTTTGTGTGTATTTGTCTATACTATGTTCTTATGTTTTATTCTCTGCCATGCATGTTCTTCTACTGTGTTCTTATGTTTTCCTTTATCATGCATGTTCTCTACTGTGCTCTATTTTTTCTTCTACTGTGTTTCTATACCATGCTCTCACATGTTTATCCCACTGTGTTTCCGTATATGTTCTTTTTCTATATTATTCCGGTGTTCTTGTGTTCTTCTACTATATTTCTCTACCATGTTCTTAAGTGTTTCCCAGACCCCACATGTGGGATTATACTGGGTTGTTGTTGTTGTTGTTGTTGTTCCTAAGTGTTTCACTTCTACTTTACCTAGTTTTAAGACCCGTTTAAGCATGTTTTCCTCTACTGTTTCTTCTACTCTCATTGTGCTTCGAACATTCTATTGTATTTGCTTATCTTCTCATTATAATTATGAAAAGAAATCGCTGAGGCTATTGCCTCCTCATCCCTGTGCTTGACTCGAGTTAGAAACCCGCGAATTTGGGGGTTCTACCGAGGTTTGGTCATGTGTTTGAACTAGGGTTCTATTTTGGAACCCTTGACTCTTTCATACTCATTCTGACTCTATGAACTAAGTTTGAACTTCTTTGTTTTTGACTCTGAACTTTTAAATTCTTCTATGCTAGACTCTTCTACTGATTAGCATGATATTCTTCGTGTTTAAGCGTGGCTATATGCTTTTACTTGTGTGATGAATTCTTTCTTCCGAAAAGGTTCTCCAACTTATGATTGATTCAGAATCCTTTTTAGGTTTGATTGATTGTTACTGATTTTCATTAAGTAAAACTTTTCTTCACCTTTTCTGACTGAATTCATTCATACCAAAATTCAGACCTTGTGATTTACTGGCTATTAATTGATTTTATTTCCTTATTTGCACATACAGTGTGCTGTCAAGACCTTGACCTTAAATAGACTTTTATGTATTTACCCCTATTATACTACCTTACATCATGTGTTTGATTAATTTAGTTCCTTAAATAGTTTTGCCATTCGAAATCTGAATCCCTTAATTAAAGGGAGACCTTGTGCAATTGATTTCCAAACTATTTTCTTACCTATTTCTGCTTGCTTTCTACACTATAAAAAGGGGCACAACCCTTCTACACTTCACACACCTTCAGTTCAATGCTTTCACACACATTACACACTAGAGACACTTACGATCGCATAGTTCTATTCTAAAATCATAGCATTCTGACTACTTGCTTGTACTTTGGCTTTACAAGACTACTACTTACTTTTCTAGTTTCCCTGAAACTGGTATGTTCTAGTTTTAGTTTTCAACCTCATCCCAATGTGTTTATTTTATAGCCTTTACACTCGTGTCTACTGTCTATGTTTTATAGCATATTAATTTCTTTGCATATGTTTCTACTGTGAATCCCTGCACCCATGTTCCCCTCTATGTGCTTTGAGTTGAAGTTTAGAACATGGAAACATGCAAGTTGTTGCTCATGTTTGGACTTGATCCCTTTTGGGGATCCTGACTCCCAAAAAATGTGGCCTAACAGGCTGGTGAGGTATGCCAGCACTTCTAATTGCTAGGTATGACCATTAGCCTGTCTTTGCTTCCTCTCAGAATCTCTCTCTACACTTACACTCTCTCTTAGCTTCTAAGTTTTGCCCCCCTCCTGTGAGCCTTGCTTTGGAACCTTGAGTTCCCTCTAAACTTGGACACTTGAGGGCTGGCTATTCCACACCGCACTATGATTCAATTCTGCAATATATTTGGGTGTGAGCATTGCCCAGAGTCTATTTGAGACTCTTAGGGAACTCTAACACATCCCAAATAAGAGAAAGGCTTTGGAAGTTTGATCTTTAGTGTTGGTTTACTTCATGCTTCAGACAGGAAGTCTGAATCAGGCTCTCCTGGGTTGTAAATTTTTTTTAATTTTTCAGATGTAATTTTGCCTTTTCTTATTCATTCTGGGCTGTAATAATCTTGTAATAAACTATTGGTGTTGTTAGAGAAAAGGGGAGGGTATCATGCATGCAAAAGGGGTAGATATCATGTTCATAGGGAATATTTACACTTCTGCACTCATGTATCCTGTTTTCAGTTTTCACTTCGGCATTTCTATAGAGACCATGTCTATAGGTTTATGCACTTTTGCATCTCATATAGAGACCATGTCTATAGGTTTCTGCACTTTTGCATCTCATATAGAGACCATGTCTATAGGTTTCTGCACTCTTGAATTTCTATAAAGACCCTGTCTATAGGTTTTTGCACTTCTGCACTTCTATAGAGACCATGTCTATAAGTCATTTTTAAAATGTCGCATATCGTATAGATAACATGTCTATAGGACTTCCTGAATTCTATATCTGCATTTTTCTCTAGGTAAATATGTTTATAGGTTTAAATAACTAATAGCATTCTAGATACCATGCCTATAGGACTTCTGCACTCTTATTTTGACTATAAAAAAGTGTTGAAAATCAACAACGCCTAGAAAGTATGCCTATAGGAGCAACCAACGAAATCAAAATTGTTCATTCGCTTATAAGTCTGAAATTAGTAACAGCAATGCTCAACATCTGTTGAATTTATGTTTCTGTAATTAACAAGCCCTCTTCTTTAAAATTAGTATACTTCTTTTCTGAGATAATAGATATCATGCCCATAGGTTTCATTTAACACTTAGACAAGCCATAAGGTAGCTTGTAAACTGAATCAGATTCTTAGCTACAACTAGCAGGCAAGCCTGATTCAGATTTCTTATCTGAAATATGCAATAGATAAGTGTGCCACAACTCTTAAGTTTAGTTAGACCCTAATCAGTACGTGTATGACATGTTAAATTATATGCTTCTCTTTGTTTTAAGGAGGTTTATTTGAGCCTTTCTATTTGTTACATGCTTCTCCCCCATATTTGTTACATATGTGTTTTGATTGTCGCCTTAGAATTTTGTCCTTTGAAACTACAAAAACTCACACCCCTTACCTTTAGGATTAGTAGTCCCAAATGCCTCCGGGACTGATAGGATTGGGGGCGGTTAATAGCATGCAATAAGTAACGAAACCATTTTGTGCTTTAATACTTTAATGGGGTGGGAAAGGGTAGATATGGATATGATGACCGGTGCGCTAATGCCACGTGTAACCCCTCTTCTGAGGAGTGCTTATCGGGTATTGCATTGACGTGATCCATATTATTTATAAACCTAATATCCCCCTTCCCTTTACTTCTTTATTTTATTCAGAATTTTAAAGCTGTTTTTTTCTCAAATTTTAGCTCTTTAACTTTCTTTAACTTCAATTACTTGCAACAATTATGTAAATATCCCCTCATGTTTGTACCTCTTATTTGTCCACTTGTTGTTTGCACTTAATGTCACAATCATAGTATGGCTGGGAACCACGCTAGTGGATCTCGAGGGGTGCCTAACACCTTTCCCTAGGATAATTTCGAGCCCTTACCCAATCTCTGGTTTTCAAAAATCAAAAACTCATCTTAGTGTCCTAATGCACTTTAATCATTAGGTGGTGACTCTTCAAACCTAATTCCCAAAAGGGAACGAGTTGTCCTCCCAAATGTCATAAACCCGATTTCGTAAGAAAAAGGAGGCATCGACAACATGGAGACTCTGCTGGGGACCTCTTTAAGGCTCTTACCATTTCATGCTACTTGTTACTTTATGCTTCTTTATATGTCTTTTTAATACCTTTAAGTTTTTTTCTCTTCTACCTCGAAACTGACTTGGCTCTTTGTATCTTTCCTTTATTTATCGTAATGCTTTCCTTTGTCGCTTTCCTTTAATGTTGCTGTAAATTATGAGAAATTATTGTAATTATTACTTTATGAACGTACAAATACATGACAACCTGTTTGATTATTGTAACTGCATATTCAATATCATATTCCACTCGTGCCAAACAAAATACCATAGCAATGCTTATAATGGGTGGTTGCGCTCTTCCGATATTATCACCCCCTAAATCCGGCAAAGGCATATTTGCGGTAAAACCAGTCGATCAATGGTGTAATCGACGGTTCCCTGCCTTTCCCTCTTGAGTTGTCCGCTCAAGGGTACCAGTCTATACCCCATAGAAACCCTACTCCGTTTAATTGTGCACGCATCACTGTCAACCTTAGCTGAGTTAGTTATGTTGTCCGCATAGTGACTCTTAAGATAGCCTTGTCCATAGTCCACTGGGTTTCATTGAAACCCAAACGGACACTACCAAATTTTGTGCATTTATTTGGAGAAGGGAAAAAGGCTAGATTTGTCCCTCTACTTTCGTATATAGTTTACATTTATCCTCCATTTTAATTTTCATCCACATCCGTCCCTACTGTTAGCAAAGTAAACAAAAATACCCTCAACCCTAACGGTTGTCCACCGTGGCAACCCAGTGCCTCAAAATTCTACATGTGTCATTTCCTTATTGGACATGTTTTAAAGCTTCTTTTGTTAATAATTTCTATTATTTTGAAATACATTTTATTAGTGGGTCCCACTTCCCATTTATTTTTCTTTCCCTTTCCTTTTTGTCTCAGCTCCTCAGACAAACCCGACACGCGCCACCACCAGGCGGTGTTGGTAGTGGGTCTGCTTTACCTTCCCACTTCCCACAAATATTTTACTTTCTTAGATCAAAATTATCATTCATGAAGGTTGCTAGCTTAGTGTAATCCTGCTCAAGCAGAGCCTTTTGTCCTTCCAAAGATATGTTTGCAACCTCTTCCATGGCAATATATATGGTTCACTCAACCATCCACAAACTGATGAGCAATCAAAATATCAAAAAGATTTAATGCATTATAAAAGGGTGAATTCAAAGAAATATTCAAGTTGAAAATTGGAAGCTTATAAATAGTGAATTAAATACAAAGAAATTTGCAACTGCTGAGAGCAGCAAGCACTGGTGGTAGCAAGAATTGGAAACTTAAAGCATGTTTGTTGTATTGGATCTTGAAGCCTCTAAAAATCTCATTAATTCTACTTACTTCATTAAAGAAAAAGAAGAAAGTAAGGGATTCATACATGAAAAAGAAGAGATAATCTTTCAAAATCATGTGATTTCCAGAAAAATAATTTCCATTCACCTTGCTGATGTGTTGATTAAAGGACTTTGTAAAGAGAGACGAAAAGAAAGAGAAGGGGGAAAATGAATGGGAAGAGGGACCCACCAATAAAAATGAGTTTCAAAATAAGAGAAATTATTAAGTAAAGAAGCTTTAAAATGTGTCCAATAAGAAAATGACACCTGTATAACTTTGAGTGGCTGGGTTGCCACAGTGGACAACTATTAGGGTTGAGGGTATTTTTATTTACTTTACTAATGGCAGGGACGAGAATGGCCGAAAAGTATGACGGGTGGCATAAGTAACCAATAAACAATAGTAGAGGGATAATTTTAACCCTTTGCCCTTTGAAGAACTAAATGACCTTTATGCCAATTATTGATATTTAATAGTCGAGTCTGGTGGGGGTAAGGTCCTAACACTTTTGTCTTGCTGAAAATGAGACACAAAGTCCCCAGATTCGGCATGATCACCAACATCTACCCGAAATTGCTAAACTGGTGGGAAGATCTTCATTTCAATGATCAGACCCTTGTCCGAAAATACTTGGGAAATTTGCATTCTCTTCTGGAAGTCCAACACAATAACAAAATTATTGAAGTTGCTACCCTGTTCTGGGATTGCGATAAGTCTGTATTTCGCTTGAAGGAGGCTGAGATGACACCCATGTTAGAGGAAATAGGAGGACCGGCTCGTATACCGTGCGAAAATCCGGGTCTGTTAATGCCAAAAAATTGCAAGGGTTGAGGTTTTCTCAAGATGATGGGTCTAAAGAAGAATCCAAACTTAACCTGCCTGAAGGAGTCTTAACCTGCTTGAAGGAGTCGTACATTCCCTTTGATTATTTGTACGAGAGGTACAGTCACAGAAAATCTTACCGTACTTATCCTGATGAGTTCGCCCTCACATCATTGGGGCATATCCATCAAAGGGTCTTTTTCTTTATGTTCTGCTTCTTGGAGATGATAGTATTTCCTATGAAGAAAGCAAAGATCCATACCCGACTAGCCATGGTCACCAAAACCTTAATGGAAAGAATTGGTGGGCAACCATTTAGCATAGTGCCCATGATCATCGCAGAAATATACCAAGCCTTGGAGAAATGTCAACAGGGATCCAAACACTTCGAGTGTTGAAACTTGCTACTCCAACTCTGGCTCATAGAGCACCTCCAAAAGGGTGAGTATCAACAAGAGATTCAGCGTAGGGACTGGGACAATCATATAGCCTTCCATCAGTCAAGGAGGATGAACTACATGCCCAACATGTTTGCTCAGCCGGAAGATGCCAAAGGATGGGTAGAACTGTTTGAAAATTTGAAAGAGGACCAAGTACAATGGATGTTCGAATGGTTCCCTACTAAAGAGTTCATTGCCCGATCTCGGGATGCACCGTTTCTAATACTTATTGGTTTGAGAGGAACATATCCTTATGTCCCTATCCGAGTTATGAGACATGCTGGTAGGAAGTAGGTTATACCAAGGGTTGACAATATGAGTCATTTCAAGGCTGAGTTTCAAGATGATGATAACCCTTACAAGTTCCAAGCTCAGCACATGTGGCACTGCAAAACCGTCATGGGAAGGGACACTATTGAGCCAGACAGGTACCATGCTGGTTATAGTCTATCTATCCCAGTTGGTTAAAAGACAATCGTAATGGTCTGGGTCAACCCAAGTTTGCTCGACATCACAGGATTATCGATGAAAAAGCTGAAGCACAGGTCAAGTACAACCAATTGTGCAAGAGGATTCGTGAATGCAAAAATGAGTGCCGTGAAAGTCAAGAAGCCAACCAAAAGCTGATTGAAGAATGGAAAGACATGGCTGTCAGTGCCAACAAACGACTGGGGTACTTAGAGTGGGGTTTAGTAGAACTAGAAAGGAAATTCGTTAGGAGGGTCGAGGACTACCAGAATGCTGAGGGAAATAAAGATGTTCACCTAGCCAGAACCTACTTGCTGCTGGGACTTCGCGAGCTGGTACAACTTTTCGAGGGAGCCAAAGATGCCAAGTTTGGGGAAGGTCCTTCTGGGACCAAATAGATAGGATTTTACCTTTTCCTTTATGGATTTAATAAGGCCAATGGCCCTTAGTGGCATTTTATTTCCTATTATTTAGTGTCGTTTTGGGGTTCGTCTTATTTTCTATCAATAAAATGAGGCATTTAGCATTATAAGTTCTCCAAATCAATTTGTCGCTAGGCCTACCTCAGGCACAATGAGGCTCCCAAATTAGGACACGATTTACATTCCTGCACTATGTGTTTAAATATCGCAGCATCTTCTCTTATAATCCTCACTAACTTGTTACCTTTTTGTTTTTACTTTTTGTTTTATTCCCCTCCCCTAAAGGTTAGTTTGTGCACTTTAGCATCGTTATCATATTCCACAAGATCAAAGGCCCTCCACCTACTCCTCCTCCTAGTCCTATCAGAAATAGGAACAAAGGAAAGATGGAAGAATTGAGAAAGGAAAACTCAGTTGAACAGGTAGAAGTCACTCAGGGTACTCAGGTTTCCAAAGAAAGCGCGCCCCAACTCGAGCAAAAGCTGTCGAGATTTCAGGAAGAACTCGATCAAGTCCGAAATTTAGCGAGTCTGTCATTTTCCCTTTCCACTCCAGAGGTTACTTTCCCAACTACTCATAATCCTGTACCTCCACAAAATATCCCAATGCAACAAAACCATCCCGCTCCTCACCATCACTACAATACTTACCACATTTCCAACAACACTCCACTACTCATCCCTGAACCGCTGAACTCAACAAATGACCATCTCCACACTCACCATAACACCCCCATCTATGTGGAACCTATGCAACCCATTTCAAGCACACCGGAGTCCGGTGACAAGGACTTGCTCATCAGGAATCTGGCCAAAGAACTCAAGAAACTGACTACCGGGATTCAATGTGTTGAAGGTAGTAAGGAAATTGAGGGGCTAAACTATGAAGATCTATGCATACATCCCGATGTCAAACTGCCCGAGGGGTAAAAACCTCCCAAGTTTGAAATGTTTGATGGTACAGGGGATCCCAGAGTTCACTTGAGAACCTATTGCGACAAACTGGTCATAGTAGGAAGAGATGAGAAGATCCACATGAAGCTTTTCATGAGGAGCTTAAAAGAAGATGATTTATCTTGGTCATTAGCCAAGATCCAAAAAAGTGGTCAAACTGGGTAAGTATGGCATCTGATTTCATGGATAATTCAGGTTCAACATGGAGAACGCGTCGGATGTGTTCTATATCCAAAACTTGAAGAAGAAACCCATAGAAACCTTCCGTGAGTACGCTACTCACTGGAGGTCAGAAGCTGTTAAGGTCAGACCGGCCTTAGAGGAAGAACAAATGAAAAAAAAGTTCGTCCGAGCTCAGGACCCCCAATAGTATGAAAGGCTGATGCTGATTGAGAATCATAAATTTTCTGACATCATCAAGCTAGGTGAGAGGATCGAGGAAGGCATCAAGAGTGTGTATGGTTACAAACTTTGAAGCCTTGAAAGCTACCAACAAGGCTTTACAGTCTGGTGGTACGTCCAAGAAAAGGGATGTAACTGTTGTAATAGTTGCGCAAAGGACCAAATGCCCTATCAAATACTAAGCATACCCAATACCTCCAATCACATATCAGGCTACCCCAAATTACCAAGCACCCTCACCCTCTTACCATACCCCACCACCCATTTATCAGTCATCTCCACCCCCCACATACCAACCTTTTTCACCCAGATATTCCCAACCCGCACATGTCTATCAAGCCTAAAATACTCAACCACCTAACTATCAGTCACCTTCCCCTCGCCAAAACTTTCCTAGACCTCGACCAAATTTCAACCGCAGACCTCCCAAACAGTATACCGCCATTGCTGAACAAATTGACCAGCTGTACGAAAGGCTCAAAGCTGCTGGTTATTCACCCATATCCCTGCTATAACACCTAAAAACACTTTATAGTGGGTCAATCCAAATAAATATTGTGCAAAACATTCCGGCATGGAAGGACATACCATTGATGAATGCCGCTCTCTGAAGGATAAGATTCAAACTTTGATTGACAACAAGCTCATTGTAGCAAAGGAGCCCATTCTGAATGTCCGCAATAACCCTCTGACAGAGCACAAGGGTGGAAGTGTTCACATGATCGAGATATAGAATGACTGGGACCCCAAGGGATCAATCGGTTTAATCACAGAAGGACATGAGCCAAGGAGGCCAGTAGTCACCCTTAATCCGATTGTAGTCCAGATTCAGCCTTCTAAAGATGACGAGGCGAACGTGTCCATACCACTTGAGTTTGAAACACCATCCTCTGTGATGACGCCAACACCAATTAAGGTCGAGTTTGAGTCCCCAAAGGCACCTGTACCATTTGAAGTTTCTATAGTATCTTCTAGAGCAAGGGTGCCCATTCATTAGCAATGACAATCGTAAGACCATTCCAAACAAAGGCCATCCCTTGGTACTACACAGCCGAGGCAAGAAGGAAAGGGAAAACCAAGTTCGGGGAAGCAGTTGCGGCACAGGGTATGACAAGAACTGGAGGGTTTATACCCTTGAGAATTTGGCTGAATCAAACAAGCAGGCTTCCAGTCGGCCAACCATCACTGAAACCAGGCTCGATGATCTCTGGAGAAAGATACAAGCAAAGGAATACTCAGTCATTGATCAGCTGAACAATACACCGGCATAGATTTCTATCCTTGCTTTGCTACAGAGTTCTAATGCACACAAGAATGCTTTGTTAAGAGTGTTGAGTGAGGCTTATGTACCAAGCAATATCACTGGAGGAGAAATGGCAAACATAGTAGTTCAGGTGTTGGAAAGTCACAAGATCACTTTCTACGAAGATGAGCTGCCACCGGAGGGATTGAGTCACAACAAGGCGTTGCACATCACTGCACAGTGCGAAGATTATTTTATCACTAGGATCCTGGTCCATGGGGGGTCCAGTCTCAACATTTGTCCGTTGTTAACACTCAGGACATTGGGAAAAGGGCTGCATAAAATCAAGGACGGGGCCATTAACGTCAAAGCTTTCGACGGTTCTCAGAGGTTTGCTATTGGGGAGATTAGCTTATGTTTGTAAATGGGGCCTACTTGGTTGATGTTGATTTTCAAGTGATAGATGTGTCGGCATCTTACATTCTGTTATTGGGACGACCATGGATACATGTCGCGAGGGCTGTAGCATCAACACTACATTAGGCAGTGAAGTTTGAGTGGAACCACCAAGAGGTGATCATCCATGGCGATTGTAGCAATCCCATATACATTTTTCAGACCATTCCAACAATTGGAGGAAGGAGAAGGATAGGTGGGGAAACTTACCACCACATCAAGCAAGTCAACGCCGTCGATAAGGATAAATGGTGGGATAACAAAATTGAAAGCATACTGAACTGGAGTGGGTATGAACCTGGCAAGGGACTTGGAAAGAATCTCCAAGGAATCGTTAAGCCCATCAATCTCAATAAACACGGCACCACCTTCGGATTGGGGTATGAGTATATTTGGGAGGAATTCAACCATTGGTCGCCACCATGGCGCGGTCGTTATTATCCACTAGAGAAGCCAATACCCTAGTTAGAGCAGACCTTCCAACCAGCCAAAGTTATCTACAGGTTAGAAGAAGAGGAAGCATTAGCAGTAAAGAGGAATTTGTTCCTAGAAGACGATAACATGGATTGTTGTGTCATTTTCGAGGAGGAGGGGGAGGAAGGCCCTTCCATACAGGCTGTAAGCGGAGCACACCTCAATAACTGGACTATCCGAACCACCAAAGCCCAGCGAGCCTCGAGGTAGCAAGGCTGAACAAGCACCATGCACTACTTTACTTTATTAGTTTACTTTCCTTTTACATTTTTATTTTTTGCAAGAAAGAGCTCCAATGTTCAAAACATTCATTGAATTTATCAAAGCTTTTCAATTTTCTTATAAATCGTACTACTTTACTTATACAGCATTACTATTACTTGTCTTGATGAACCAATGACTATGACATGCGAAGAGACAACGCAAAAAATGTACATAGATTCAGAAGGAGAGGATATACAAGAGGAAACAATTAAAGAAGTTCAGAATTTTGAGAACAGACCTAAGTCTAACCTGGACGAGACAGAAATTCTTAACCTGGGACATGCAGAAAACATCAAAGAAACACGAATCAGCATTTACCTATCTCCATCAGAGAATAAAGGATACACAGAGTTTCTAAGGGAATATGAGGACATATTCGCCTGGTCGTATGATGACATGACTGGTCTGAGTACATCTACTGTGGCTCATAAAATACCAACCGATCCAGCCTGTCTGCCGGTAAAACAGAAGCTCAGAAAGTTCATGCCAAAAAATGAGTCTGAAAATCAAGGAGGAAGTCACTAAGTCGTATGATGACATGACTGGTCTGAGTACATCTACTGTGGCTCACAAAATACCAACTGATCCAGCCTGTCTGCCGGTAAAACAGAAGCTCAGAAAGTTCATGCCAAAAAATGAGTCTGAAAATCAAGGAGGAAGTCACTAAGTCGTATGATGACATGACTGGTCTGAGTACATCTACTGTGGCTCACAAAATACCAACTGATCCAGCCTGTCTGCCGGTAAAACAGAAGCTCAGAAAGTTCATGCCAAAAAATGAGTCTGAAAATCAAGGAGGAAGTCACTAAGCAGGTCAAAGCTAAGGTTCTCGGGGTGATAGATTATCCAACATTGTGCCAGTACCGAAGAAGGATGGGAAGGTTAGAGTCTGTATCGACTATCGGGATCTCAACCAGGCTAGTCCGAAAGTCGACTTCCCTTTGCCGAACATACATATCCTGATTGATAATTGTGCCAAGCATGAGTTGCAATCATTCGTAGATTGTTTCGCTGGGTATCATCAGATCTAGATGGATGAAGAAGATGCTGAAAAAATAGCTTTCATTACGCTGTGAGGAATGTACTGCTACAAGATGATGTTGTTTGTGTTAAAAAATGTAGGGGCCATCAACATGAGGGCCATGACTACCATTTTCCATGATATGATACACAAGGAGATTAAAGTATATGTGGATGATGCCATTATCAAGTCCAAGAAATCCAGTGATCACATGGACAATCTGATAAAGTTCTTCAATAGGCTAAGAAGGTACAACTTGAAACTAAACCCCGCAAAGTGTGCATTTGGGGTTCCAGCTGGAAAATTGCTTGGATTTATTATGAGTCGCCGAGGAATAGAACTGGATCCATCAAAGATCAAAGCCATTCAAGAATTGACACCACCAAAGAACAAGAAGGATGTAATGAGTTTATTGGGGAGACTTAACTACATCAGTCGGTTCATAGCCCAATCTATGGTTATTTGTGAACCTGTCTTCAAAATGCTGAAGAAAGATGCCGCCACCAAATGGACCGATGAATGCTAGAGAGCTTTTGACAGAATCAAGGAATACTTATCAACACCACCAGTCTTGGTCCCTCCACAGCCAAATAGACCTCTGGTACTCTATATCGCAGTGTTAGATGGTGCCTTCGGTTGCATCCTAGGGCAACATGATAAAACAGGGAAGAAGAAGAAAGCCATTTATTATCTCAGTAAGAAGTGCACCCCGTACGAGGCCCGGTATTCTCTATTAAAACACACTTGTTGTGCTCTAACTTGGGTGGACCAGAAGCTGAGGCACTACTTCTGTGCCAATACTACATATCTCATATCCAGGATGGATCCTTGAAGTACATCTTTCAGAAGCCCATGCCCACCGGCAAGCTCGCCAAGTGGCAAATCCTGTTGAGTGAATTCAACATTATTTACGTAACTCAGAAGGCAATCAAAGGGCAGGCATTAGCAGATCACCTTGCTGAAAATCCCGTGGACGAAGAATACGAACCCCTAAAAACGTATTTTCTCGATGAAGAGGTATCATTCATAGGAGAAGATATTGCAGAATCATATGATGGTTGGAGGATGTTCTTCGATGGAGTAGCAAATTTTAAAGAAGTTGGCATAGGAGCGGTCCTAGTACTAGAAACTGGCTAGCATTATCCGGTGTCTGCCAAGCTCAGGTTCCCGTGCACCAACAATATGGCCGAGTACGAAGCATGCATCCTAGGGCTCAAGATAGCCATCAATATGAATATCCAAGAGTTGGTAGTAATTTGGGGACTCAGACCTACTCATACATCAGGTACGAGGAGAATGGGCAACCAAGAACTCCAAGATACTCCCTTATCTGCACCACGTGCAGGAGTTGAGGAAAAGGTTCATAAAGACAGAATTCCAGCATGTTCCCGAAATCTAGAATGAGTTTGCTGATGAATTGGCTACCCTATCGTCCATGATACAGCACTCAGATACAAATTTCATTGATCATATTCTAGTAAAGATACATGATCATCCCGCTTACTGTGCTAACGTCGAAGAAGAGGCAAATGGAAAGCCTTGGTTTCATGACATCAAGGAATATTTGGCAAAAAGCGGATACCCAGAGCTTGCAAATACTACTCAGAAGCGCACACTTCGAAGATTGTCCAACAATTTCTTTCATAGCAGAGGAATATTATATAGGAGGACTCCTGATTTGGGATTACTAAGGTGTGTCGACGCGAAGGAAGCGTCCAAACTACTAGAAGAAATCCATGCTGGGACCTGCGGTCCACATATGAAAGGTTTTTTCTTAGCCAATAAGATACTTTGGGCTGATTATTTTTGGATAACTATGGAGATGGACTACATCCAGTATGTCTGAAAGTGTCATCGTTGTCAGGTACATGCAGATATGATAAAAGTGCCTCCAAACGAGCTTAATGCAACAAGCTCACCATGGTCGTTCGCTGCGTGGGGAATGGATATTATCGGACCAATTGAACCTGCCGCATCCAATGGGAATAGGTTCATCCTAGTAGCAATCAACTATTTCACCAAATGGGTTGAACCAGCATCTTACAAAGCAGTGACTAAGAAAGTCGTGGCAGACTTTGTCTGCGACCGTATTATTTATCGGTTCAGAATTACAGAGTCAATCATTACTGATAACGGTTCCGATCTCAATAGTGACCTGATGAAAGCCATGTGTGAAACCTTCAAGATAAAACACAAGAATTCTACAGCCTACAGATCTCAGATGAATGGAGTCGTGGAAGCCACCAATAAGAATATCAAGAAAGTACTAAAGAAAATGATAGAAAAGCATAAGCAATGGCATGAGAAGTTATCACTTGCTTTATTGGGGTACCGCACCACAATTCTCACATCACCTGGGGCAACCCCCCATATGCTGGTTTATGGTATAGAAGTAGTCATTCCCGCCGAGGTATAAATTCCCTCCCTAAGGATCATACAGGAAGCAGAACTCGACGACGCAAAATGGGTAAGAAGCCATTATGAACAACTAGATCTTATAGATGGGAAGAGAATAAATGTAGTTTTCCACGGTCAGCTTTATCAGAACAGAATGTCCAGAGCCTTCAACAAGAGAGTCAAACCAAGACGATTCACACTGGGCAGCTGGTGTTAAAGAAAACTTTCCCGTATCAAGATGAAGCCAAAGGGAAATTCTGTCCCAATTGGCAGGGTCCATAAATGGTTCACCGGGTTCTGACAGGAGGAGCCCTTATACTTGCAGAAATGGACAGAGAAGTCTGGCCGAAACCAATCAATTCATGCAGTCAAACGCTACTATATGTAATCTTATGTTTTCCTAAATGATGTAATTTGAACTATGTCTGACCTGATTCCCGTTTAAGAGGGGATACGTAGGCAGCCTATGGGTTCGGTCACAATTCAATAAAATTTTCATTTTTCCTGCAGTAGGAAACGGGGGCAGAATTTTGAGGAGGACCCTCAAAATTCTGAAGTAACTTATGCCGATCATCGTAAGCGACCATCAGAAGTATCAACCCATTAAACTGGGGCAGAATTTTGAGGAGGACCCCTCAAAATTCCCAAACAAAGAGGTTGCAATGTCCTGAACCACATCGCAATCGTCGGTTTATCTAAAACTATTTCTTATAAACTTATTTCATATCTTTAACAAATTCATGCATGTTTATTATCAGAGTCGCTTTGTTCAGTAATGCTACCCCTATGATACGCACCGTTTCATCAGATCAGAGCCGAACATGGCAATCAAAGTCAGCGGGGATACGAACTAACCTTTCCCCTTTAAAAAACTCACAATTTTTCTTTGGACGTAGGCACCCAAGTCGCAAAATCATTTATTATATGCTCATTCATATTTTCCTTCCGCATACAATATCCCCAGCATTCGAAATATCATAATCAGCTACTAGCTATCAGCTAAGAATTTTTATTATTATTCGTCTTGCATTGTTTGCATAAGGCTACCATTCTGCCTTCCAAGGTTAAGCTCTATCTCCATCTACATTCTTGCATTGCATAAGGCTGCCATTCTTCCTTCTGAGGTTAAGCTCTACCTCCATTTGCATTCTTGCATTGCATAAGGCTGCCATTCTGCCTTCCGAGACTAAGCTCTGTCTCCATCTGCATTCTTGCATTGCATAAGGCTACCATTCTGCCTTCTGAGACTAAGCTCTGTCTCCATCTGCATTCTTGCACTGCATAAGGCTACCATTCTACCTTTTGAGGTTAAGCTCTACCTCCATCTACATTTCCTGGATTGCATAAGGCTACCATTTTGCCTTCCGAGACTAAGCTCTATCTCCATCTGTATTTCTTGCATGACTGAAACATCGCCACTTTGTTTACACCTACATGGCTGAAATATTGCCATTTTACTCTGCATCTGCATGGATGAAATATCGCCGCTTTATTTTGCACTCACACGGCTCAAATATCGCCATTTTACTCTACATCTAGCCTGGCTAAAATATCGCCACTTTACTTTTCACTTGCAGTGGCTGAAAGATCGCCACCCTTATTTACATCTTCCATTAGCTGAAATATCGCCATCTTCATTTACATTTTGCATGGATAAAAGATCGCCACCCTTATTTACATCTTGCATTGGCTGAAATATCGCCGCCTTTTTGTATTTCATAGGCTGAAGGATCGCCACCTTTTGCATTTCATGGGCTAAAAGATCGTAAAATTGTCCAAAGGCGTCATTGTTCAAAGGCACCATTTTCATAACCCGAGAACGTCATGTCATGGCCTGAGGACCCCATAACCTTTTGCATATCCTTTTTTTCAAAGGCATCATGGTTAGGAGCATCAATCTCATAGCCCGAGAACATTATTTCATAGCATGTGAATCATTTATTATGCGCTTCATGGCCCAGGACATCATGGTCTGAGGACGTCATCTTAACCATCCAAAGAAAGCATTCATGGTCCAATGGGAAATTGCATCATGTTTAAATTTTCGCACAGTATACACTTGTATTGCTTATTTGCAGGTAAACCGACTAGCAACGGCCGTCTCAGCAGGAGTGATACCGCTCCAGCTCCCGCAACCCTATTAGACTTTGACCATACACCCCAACCCAAAATGTTGCGTCCGTTCTTGGAAAACCTCCATCGGCATACTCCGCCGATGGATCCTAAACTACATATGGCCTGATTCCTATAACAGCGGGGATATGTAAGCAGCTTAGGAACCAGAGCATGGTCAATGTCTTCAAACCACTTCAGTCGGTCAAAATTGGCCATCATGTCTTTACCCGACAACTCTTTCATCCTTCCCGGGTAAAGAGGGGCAGCTGTTGATACCTAATTTTCCCCCATATATTTTATATGCAAAATACTTTCAAAATAACATATATCCATATATAAGTATGCCCAAGTGTTTTAGTATTTTTTCCAATTTTTTAAGATTTTAAAGTCAATTTATTGCCCTATTTTGACATTACAAAAACCAATAATTATCCCTTAAATTATCATTTTGGTGATTAATCTATTTTATTATTATATTTATACCAAAATATAGCTAAGGTATATTTTTCACATTTTTATAAATTTATTTAGTATTTTAAATCTAAATTGCATATAATTACAATTTTAGCCTATTTTAAGATTAATAGCATTTTATAATTATAAAATTGGTCCTGATATTTTTAATTAATATTTATATATTATTAATTGGCTCAATACATTTAATTTATTTTCTGAAGTCATTTTACTATTTTTATAAAATAAAAAGGAAAAACTGGCTATTTAAAATCTGGCCCCATTTTGTTTCAATTATAGCCCAAATTGATCCCCCAATTAACCCAATTTTTAATCCCAAACAGACCAGCCCAATTTCCATTTAACCCGACCCCTGCCCGTTTATCCAACCTGCCCGACTCTCCTTTTAATCTAGGTCGTTGATCATTTTGATCAACGGTCACGATTCCCCCTTACCATTTTAATTCACCCAAACTAACCCTAATTCATTTCCCTTCAGATACGCCGCCTTGAAACCCCTTCGTCTCTCAAACCCTCTCGAACCTTCCTCAACCCTAATTGTCTCCTATCGTCTTCAACCTCAAGACCTACCGGAAACCATGGCTCCTCCGGAAATGGTAACCTCATACTCACCCCCTGTTACTCCTGTGTGCTCGATATCTTGAAGAATCAAGGCCAGACCTCAAAGGTCTTCATCCAGACCTGGGCCAGCTCGAGTTTTCACTGCCGTCGCTAGCCTTGCTCCGGCGTATCCTGGTCCTATGAGCCTATATCTGACCTTTTCGACCAAGATCAGACCTTTTCAAAGCCTTTCTCGTTCTAGGGTTCTTCTGAAACCCTAATTATTCGAGGTTTTCTCCAATTTTTCTTAAAAACTATTATGTATCTATGCTCTACTTGGGTTTTTAAAATGATTTCCCCAATTTTTCTTAAAAACTATTATGTATCTGTGCTCTACTTGGGTTTTTTAAATGATTTCCCCAATTTTTCTTTCAAAAGTTACTTTTAAAATAACTTCTCTCTAATTTAGGGTTTTCTGAAAAGCTTAAAATGTTTCTATGACTTTTCTTTTTCTTTTCTTCATGTCTATTTGTCTATACTATGCTCTTATGTTTTCTTTTATGCCACGCATGTTCTTCTACTCTGTTCTTATGTTTTCCTTTATCATACATGTTCTTCTACTATGCTCCATTCTTTCTTCTACTGTGTTTCTATACCATGCACTCACAAGTTTATCCCATTGTGTTTCCCTATATGTTCTTTTGCTATACTGTTCTGGTGTTCTTGTGTTCTTATACTATATATCTCTACCATGTTCTTAAGTATTTCACTTCTACTTTACCTTGTTTTAAGACTCGTTTAAGCATGTTTTCCTTTACTGTTTCTTCTACTCTCATTATGCTTCGAACTTTCTATTGTATTTTCTTGTCATCTTATGAGAATTCTAAAAGAAATCTTTGAGCATGTTGCCTCCTAATCCCTGTGCCTAACTCGAGTTGGAAACCCTTGAATTTGGGGGTTCTACCAAGGTTTGGTCATGTGTTTTATCTAGGATTCTATTTTGGAACCCTTGACTCTTTCAGACTCATTCTGAGTCTATGAACTAAGTTTGAACTTCTTTATTTATGACTTTGAACTTTTAAATTCTTCTATACTAGACTCTTCTACTGATTAGCATGATATTCTTCGTGTTTAAGCGTGGACGTATGCTTTTATATGTGTGATGAATTCTTTCTTCTAAAAAGGTTCTCCAACTTATGATTGATTTAGAATCTTTTTTTAGATTTGATTGATTGTTACTGATTTTCCTTAAGTAAAACCTTTCTTCACCTTTTTTGACTGGATTCATTCATATCAAAATTCAAACCTTGTGATTTACTGGCTGTTAATTGATTTCCTTTCCTTATTTGCACAAATTGTGTGATGTCAAGACCTTGCCCTTAAATATACCTTTATCTTTTTACCCCTATTATACTACCTTAAACAAAGTGTTTGATTAATTTAGTTCCTCAATTAGTTTTGCCATTCGAAATCTGAATCCCTTAATTAAAAGGAGACCTTGTGTAATTGATTTGCAAACTATTTTCTTACCTATTTCAGCTTGCTTTCTACACTATAAATGGGGCACGACCTTTCTGCACTTCACACACTTTCAGTTCAATACTTTCACACACATTACACACTGGAGACACTTACAATTGCATAGTTCTCTTCGAAAATCATAGCATTCTGACTACTTGCTTGCACTTTGGCTTTACAAGACTACTGCTTCCTTTTTTTTGTTTCCCCAAAACTGGTATGTTCTAGTTTTGGTTTTCAGCCTCATCCCAATGTGTTTATTTTACAGCCTTTACACTTTTGTCTATTGTCTATGTTCAATAGCATGTCAATTTCTTTGCATATGTTTCTACTGTGAATACCTGCATCCCTGTTCCCCTCTATGTGCTTTGAGTTGAAGTTCAGAACATGGCAACATGCAAGTTGTTTCTCATGTTTGGACTTGATCCTTTGTGGGGATCCTGACTCCCAAACAATATGGCCTAACAGGCTGGTGGGGTGTGCCAGCACTTCCAATTGCTAAGTATGACCATTAGTCTGTCTTTGCTTCCTCTCAGAATCCCTCTATGCACTTACACTCTCTCTTAGCTTCTATGTTCTGTGCCCCTTCTGTGAGCCTTTCTTTGGGACCGTGAGTTCCCTCTGAACTTGGACACTTGAGGGCTGTCTCTTTCACATTGCACTATGATTCAATTCTGCAATATATTTGGGTGTGAGCACTGCTCGGAGTCCATTTGAGACTCTTAGGGAACTCTGACATATCCCAAATAAGAGAAAGGCTTTGGAAGTTTGATCTTTAGAGTTGGTTTACTTCATGCTTCAGACAGGAAGTCTGAATCAGGCTCTCCTGGGTTGTAAATTTTTTTTAGTTTTTCTGATGTAATTTTACCTTTTTTATTCATTCTGGGCTGTAATAATCTTGTAATAAACTATTGGGACTATTAGTGAAAAGAGGAGGGTTAATCATGCATGCAAAAGGGGTAGACATCATGTTCATAGGGAATATTTACACTTCTGCACTCATGTATCATGTTTTCACTGTTCACTTCGGCATTGCTATAGAGATCATGTTTATAGGTTTTTGCACTTTTGCATCTCATATAGAGACCATGTCTATAGGTTTCTGCACTTTTGCATCTCATATAGAGACCATGTCTATAAGTTTCTGTACTCTTGTATTTCTATAGAGACCATGTCTATAGGTTTCTGCACTTCTGCACTTTATAGAGACCATGTCTATAAGTCATTTCTGAAATGCTGCATATCATATAGATAACATGTCTATAGGACTTCCTGAATTCTACATATGCATTTGTTTCTAGGCAAATGTGTTTATAGGTTTAAATAACAAACAACATTCTAGATACTATGCCTATAGAACTTCTGCACTCTTATTTCGACTATAAAAAAAATTAAATCAACAACGCCAAGAAAATATGCCAATAGGAGCAACCAACAAAATCAGAGTCGTTCATTCGCTTATAAGTCTAAAATCAGTAGCAATAATGCTCAACATCTGCGAAATTTATGTTTCTGTAATTAACAAGTCCTCTTCTTTAAAATTAGTATACTTCTTTTCTGAGCTAATAGATATCATGCCCATAGGTTTTATTTAACACTTAGGCAAGCCATAACGTAACTTGTAAACAAAATCAGATTCTTAGCTACAACCCGCAGGTAGGCCTGATTCGGATTTCATATCTGAAATATGTAATAGATCAGTCTGCCACAACTCTTAAGTTTAATCAGACCCTAATCAGTACGTGTAAGGCATGATAAATTATATGCTTCTCTTTGTTTTAAGGAGGTTTGTTTGAGCATTTCTATCTATTACATGTTTCTCCCCCATATTTATTACATATGTATTTCGATTGTTGCCTTAGAATTTTGTCCATTGAAACTATAAAACCTCACACCCCTTCACTTTAGGATTAGTAGTCCCAAATACCTCCGGGACTGATAGGATTGGGGGAGGGTAATAGCATGCAATAAGTAACGAAATCATTTCGCGCTTTAATAACTTAACGGGGTGGGAACGGGTAGATATGGATATGATGACCGGTGCGCTAATTTCACGTGTAACTCCTCTTGAGAGGAGTGATTATCGGGTAATTATATTGGCGTGATCCATATTAATTATAAACCTAGGATCCCCCTTCCCTTTACTTGTTTATTTTATTTAGAATTTCAAAGATGTTGTTTTCTCAAATTTCAGCTCTTTAACTTCAATTACTTGCAACAATTATGTGAAGATCCCCTCATGTTTGTAGCTCTTACTTGTCCACTTGTTGTTTGCACTTAAAGTCACAATTGTAGTATGGTCGGGAACCACACTAGTAGGTCTCGAGGGGTTCCTAACACCTTCCCCTCGAGATAATTTCGAGCCCTTACCCAATCTCTAATTTTCAAAAATAAAAAAGTTGTCTTAGTGTCTTAATGCACTTTAATCATTAGGTGGCGACTCTTCAAACCCAATTCCCCAAAGGGAACGAGTTGTCCTCCCAAATGCCATAAACCGAATTTCGCGAGAAAAAGGGGGCATTGACAACAAGTGAACCAACATTCAAAAAACAAGGTAAAGTAAAATCTAAACAGACTACAAGTTCATAAGACATGCTGATTCTGGAAGTCATTAGATATAACTAGGTGAAGTAATGGGTCAATTACATGTTGAACAGTAGAACAGTAGATAGAAATAGATTAGGAATATGATAAACTAAAGTAATACAAAACACATCGGTTTGAGAGCTTGAATTTAAAATCAAAATATACCAGTAACGAGAGTAAACGAAAGGTAAATAATAGGAGAGTGCAATAATTAGCCTTGCTTTGCAGCCGGCTAATTTAGTAATAATAGTAAGTAGCAAGGAAAGCAGAAGAGTTTTGGGTGTATAAGAGATGTGAACTAATGTATGTGTGTATGTGTTTAAGACTGTAGAAGAGAGCAATATATATAGTAGTTTGACATCTAAGTAAAATAACGTAAGAATAAAATTGTTCAGTAATTATAGAACTCGAAATAAAATTAGTTCGATTCTTCCCTTAATTAAGGGAATAAGTTCAAACGGTAAAGAGCAGGTGACAAGTAAGGAAAGAAATCATACATAGCTGGAGTATAACAAATAAGGAAAGATTTCAAAGAGTGCAAGTATAGAACATGTAATTAGGGCTAAGTTTAGAAAATTTGAATTAAGGAAATAATCAGTAAGAATCAAGTAACAATGCAGACAAGGTAATGGAAAATTAATTAAGGCAAGCAAACCAATTAAATTGAGTAGAAAGGTAAGAATCGAAGGTTTAAGGGAAAGTGTTTAAATCAAACCAAGAAACAAGGAATTTAGAATCAATCAAAGAGAAAGTCGTGAAAAGAGTCAGCATGTTCAGCATATAAATAAGGTAAAACATGGATAGTCAAGAATCGACACATAACTCTAGCAAACAAGAAAGTTAAACAATATTGATTCAAAGAGAAAGAGGCAAGTCTTGATATGAACAGTCAAGATAAAACATAGAATCAGTGAAAGTTTAGAATAAGAAACTTAGTAGAAACATGTCAAGGCAAGACAGTCACAAGAAATCACAGAAACTCAAAACGAGAACCGGTCAGTCATGCTGATATACAGAACCAAATGAAGCACCCTAAAAAAATTAGGGCTTTCAACATAGGCATGGTAAGGTTGTAGTAAGCTCATGGAATCAGTCAAAATATGTGAGATAGAATTTTAAACACAAAGAATCATTTAAACAAAGTTTTAAAAGAGATTCCGAAAACTCTAGTTTTAGAAAAGGTGAAGAAACATTGAAATCATATGATTCTTGTAAAGAATCTCAAGGATAATGTAAAACACTCAAGAAACAGACTCAAATCATCTTAGATTTGTACAGATCTAGGAGGTATAGAAAAGAAATTAGGGTTTCGAAAGAGACACAAATAGAGAAGAAGAAACCTATCTAGAAATCCATAAATCGTAGCAAATATAGAACGAATTCGCTTGAAATCACACTAGAATAACCATGACCAGGCCGAAGATGAACCCTTGATGCAAGTCGGCAAGGCCCTGGGCCCATGAGGGCCTTAGAGAAAGCAAGAATGGCATGAGAGAAGCCACTGGAGGCTTAAGAGATGATGAGAGGTCACCGGAGATGATCGAAGATGGGAGGTCGGTGTTTGAAGATTAGGGTTACGTTGAGAGTATTTTGAGAGCAGAGAGGATTTTAGGGCGGCGGGTGTATAGAAATGATTAGGGTTGTGGGTTATTTGGAACTAAAAATGGTAAGAACAAATACGGGTCGTTGATCTCAGAGATAAACGGCCAATATTAGGGGGTCTGGGTTGGCTAAAAATGTGTTTGGGCCTAGGTCGGGTAATTTAATTTGGAATTAGGCTGGTTATTGGCTTGAATTTAGGCTGAAATTGAAATAAATTTGGCTAAGTTTTAAATAACTATTTTAAACCTATATAAATTTATAATAAATAATAAATAATTTCTAAAAAATAATATCATATACTAAAATGATTTAAAATAGCTATTTAACATTTTAAAATTATAGAAGATCATTTTATTGATAGTACTAATATATCTCCTCGTGTTGCTTTCTTGAGTCGAGGGTCTCCTGGAAACAGCCTCTCTGCCCCTCGGGGTAGGGGTAAGGTCTGCGTACATATTACCCTCCCCAGACCCCACTTGTGGGATCATACTGGGATGTTGTTGTTGTTGTTGTTGTTGTTGTTAGAAGATCATTTTATTAGTCAAAAATATAATTATGCATCAATAGGGCTAGTATTGCAAATATATGCAAATTAACTTAAAAAATATAAATGCAATTATAAGAAATGAACTAAAAATACCTAAGCATATTTTGACATAAATATAGAATTTAGATGCCTAAATTACCACAACAATAATTTGAGGGATAATTATTAGAAATTTTATATGTAAAAAAAAGAAATAAATCAATTTAAAGCCTTTAAAATTATAGAAAAATTATTTTAAAAAAAAGATTGTGCATGCTTATATATGCATATATGATATTTTAAAAGTATATATGTGTATTAAAAATATATATGAAAAATATGGGTATCAACAGTTGTCCCTCTTTACCCAGGAAGGATGAAAGAGTTTTTGGGTAAAGCAATGATGGCCAAGTTTGACGTGTGGGATGCTTTAAAAAAATATAGGCTGGTCTCTGGCCTACATATCCCTATTTTTACAGCAATCAGTCCATGTGTAGTTCTGGATTAGGCGGAATATGCCCATAAAGTCATTGCGAGAACGGATACGAGGTGTCGAAGCGGCTATGGTAAGCGGTTAAGGTTCGGGACAGATGAAGGAGCTAGAGCAAGATCGCTCCTACTAGGATAGCATTTTCTTACTGGTCACCTACAGATAAAAAAGATGATACAAACATGTACTTATGCAAAAAATTAAACATGATAAAGATTCCTTTTTGGACCATGAAGGTTGTCTTTGGACGGTTAAAAATGACGTCCTTGGACCATGTACTACTGGGCCATGAATTGTTTAGTGAGGGACTCGCATGCCATGAAATAATGTTCTCGGGCCATGGAAAATGGTGCCTCTGAACCATGACGCCTTTGAATAATGATATGCAAATTTGAGGGATCCTAAGGCCATGACATGGTATCTTCCGATTATGAGGATGATGCCTTTTAGACTATGACGCCTTTGGATAGATTGGTGATATTGTAGCCCGTGATATGCAATAACATTATGTTAACAAAACACGGCTTAGTCTTGTGAAATGGAGGGTAGAGCTTACCCCGATCAAAAAGCAAATAAGTAGTACTAAAAATAGAGCAATATTTGTGCGAAAAGGGACAGTGCTTAGTCCCATGCAAATGTGGAGGTAGGGATCAGCCTCATGCAAATATGGAGGTAAGGATTAGCCTCAAGCAAGTAGGGAGGAAACGATTAGCCTCATGCAAATAGGGAGGCATGGATTAGCCTCAAGAAGATATGGGAGGCGGGGATTAGTCTCATGCAGATAGGGAGGCAAGGAGTAGCCTCATGCAAATATGGGAGGTAGGGATTAGTCTCATACAGTTATTGAGGCAAGGATTAGCCTCATGAAAATAGGGAGTCAAGGATTATCCTCATGCAGTTATGGAGGCAAGGATTAGCCTCATGCAAATAGAGAGGCAAGGATTATCCTCATGCAGTTATAGAGGCAAAGATTAGCCTCATGCAGATATGGAGGCAGGGATTAGCTTCATACAAATAGGAAGGCAGGGATTAGCCTCATGCATTTATGGAGGCAAGGATTAGCCTCATCCAAATAGGGAGGCAAAAATTATCCTCATGCGGTTATGGAGGCAAGGATTAGCCTCATGCAAATAGGGAGGCACGGATTAGCCTGATGCAAATAGGGAGGCAGGGATTAGCCTCATGTTGTTATAGATGAAAGGACTAGCCTCATGCAAATAAGGAGGCAAGGATTCGGCTCATGCAGTTTTGGAGGCAAGGATTAGCCTCATGAAAATAGCAAGTAGTAAGCAAGAGTAGCATATGTCTTAGCTGGAGATGTATATTTGGTTTCTGATAGCTTGATTGATAGTATTCTTGCTACGTGCATATATTTGCAGATTTTATCGTTATGTTAGATTCCAGCATTCAAAAAAAGATTGTAAGTTCTGTGGGGGGGGTGGTTCGTGCTACGTCTGCTAGCCTTGCTATGATTCATTCTGAAAGCCTTTACGAGTCCACCAAGGTAACACCTGACTGCTATGGAAATAGAGTTTTGTTTTCGAAAAATATGTAGCTGCTGATAAATAATAGAGTTATTACAGAAATATATTGATACATTTAGATGAACTAGTGACTGTAACACATCTCAAAGGCACTGCAGCTCTCTTATGTTAGAATTTTGAGGGCCCTACTTAAAATTTTGCCCCATTTTTAGTAGATGATTTTTTTACTGTTTGCGGATGATGGAACCTACTGAACCTTCTTCGGAATTTTGAGAATCCTTCACAAAATTCTGCCCCAGTTTCTTAACTGATTTCTAACTTTCTAGCATGCGATGGCGTCAACTAGACTTGCTTTGGAATTTTGAGGGTCCTCCTCAAAATTCAACCCTAGTTTATGATCTTGGGGGGAAATGGAAATTTTATTATGATATGACCGAACCCATAAGGCTGCCCACGTACCCCCTCTTAAATAGGAATCAGGTCAAGCGTAGTTCAGTTATATTAGATAAGGAAAATGTAAAATAATCTAGGCATAGTATCTCTTGACTGCATCTGAATTGATCGATTTTGGCAAGACTTTCCATCCATTTCTACGAGTATGAGTGATCCTCCTGTCAGTACCTTGTGAACCATGTACGGACCTTGCCAGCTGAGAGATAATTTCCCTTTGGCTTCATATTGATGTGGGAAGATTTTCTTCAATACCAGCTGCCTTGGTGCAAACTGTCTTGGTTTGACCCTTTTGTTGAAAGCTCTGGACATTATATTCTGAAAAAGTTGGCTGTGACATATTGCGTTCATCCTCTTTCCATCGATAAGAGAAAATTGTTCATAATGACTTCTTATCCACTTTGCATCGTTGAGTTCAGCTTTTTGTATGGTTCTCAAAGAAGGAATCTCTACCTTGGCTGGGATGACAACCTCGGTACCATAAACCAGCATGTAGGAAGTTGCCCGTGTTGATGTGCGAACCATAGTGCAATATCCCAATAAAGAAAAAGGCAACTTCTCATACCATTGTTTGTGGTTCTCTACCATTTTTCTTAGTATCTTCTTGATGTTTTTGTTGGCAGCTTCTACGGCTCCATTCATCTGAATCTGTAGGTTGTGGATTTCTTGTGCTTGATTTTGAAAGTTTCACACATGGCCTTCATCAAATCACTATTAAGATTGGCATCGTTATCAGTAATAAAGGACTCAAAAAACCCCGAATTGGCAAACAATACGATCCTTGACAAAGTCTGCGACAACTTTCTTGGTTACAGCTTTGTAAGTTGCAGCCTCTACCCATTTCGTGAAGTAATCAACAGCAACCAGAATAAACTTGTGCCCATTTGAAGCAGTAGGCTCGATAGGACCGATGACATCCATTCCCCAGGTGGCGAATGGCCAAGGTGAGCTTTTTGCATTGAGCTCATTCGGTGGCACTTTTATCATATCGACATGCAGTTGACATTGAAACCATTTGCGGACATACTAGATGCAATCTATCTCCATGGTCCTCCAAAAGTAACCTGCCCTGAGTATCTTCTTGGCCAAGATGAAACCATTCATGTGTGGGCCACATGTTCCGGCATGCACATCCTCAAGTATCTTAGAAGCTTTCTTTGAATCGACACATCTTAGTAAACTCAAATCAAGAGTTCTTCTGTACAAGTTCCCTCTGGTATGGAAGAAGTGAATTAACAATCTCTGGAGTGTGCATTTCTGGGTGTGATTTGCATACTCCGGGTATTCTCCTTTCGATAAGTACTCCTTGATTTCATGGAACCAAGGCTTTACATCCTTTTCTTCTTCTACATGATCACAATATGTCGGCTGATTATGGATCTTCACCATAATGTGATCAATATAATTCTTATTTGGGTGTTGTATCATAGATGACAAAGTGGCCAATGCATCGGTAAACTCATTCTGAATCTGGGCACATGTCGGAATTCTATCTTCTTGACCCTCTTTCTCAATTCCTGCACATGGTGCAGATTCGGGAATATCTTGGAATTTTTGGTGGCCCACTCTCCTTGTAACTGTTGCACAAGCAAATCTGAATCACTGATCACCAACAGCTCCTGAATGTTTATGTTGATTGCCATGTTGAGTCCTAGTATGCAGGCTTCGTACTCTGCCATATTGTTGGTGCATGGAAATTTGAGTTTAGTAGATACCAGATAATTTTCATGCCCCAAACTCGAGGGACATGACCGGCGCCCTACAGGGTAGCTCCAGCCGAGCGGACCTGGGTGCCTCTCCTACCCCACGTGCTACCCCATGTCTTACTTACTCAATATTCCAAGAACTGGCCAAATAATTAATTTAGAACACCTTTTTTGCAAAACATACATACATACAATTTAGTTAGTGAAAGTACCTATTAGTTGCCAAACAAAGGAAACAGGGATCTACATAAACTTCTAACCCACATCCACTGTCTACGGATCCTCTATAAGTACAACAGGATAATACAGAATTCGCCGGTAACAAGGCTTCGGCTATACCTTACACAAAATCAAAATAAAACTTTGGACACAAGTGGCCTGAGCCACACAGGGCCCCGAGAGGAATGGGGCTCACCAAAAGCTGATGGAAGATGAAGGGGAAGCTACGATCGGTGGACTGGAGTACCTGCTATGGGTCCACCTACAATCATAAGACGAATGTAGTGCCCCCGGCAAAAGGGACGTCAGTACATTTGAATTGTACTGGTATGTATAACAAACCTTACCCTGAGTAACCTCAAGCCATACACAAGTAATAAACAATAGAAGGAAGCAACAATTGAGTACACACAAGGAAGACAATCAAGGCAAACAAGTTAACAAACTCTCCTTTCCCCATCATCATTTCCACATTTTTCAATTTCACAATGTTCTCATATTTCATTTCAATAGTGATATCGATCACTTTTCACCCTTATTACCTCGGCCACCCTTATCACCACAACCCACACCTTATTACTTCGTGTTACGACGCGCAACCTGATCCCACCGAGCAATCACAATTCACAAACAACACCACAACAATAATAATTCACAAGGATAACCATAACAAGTTTTAAGAACAACAACCACAAATCCCAATAACAACAACAACACAACTCAGAAAAGGTTTAGGTGACTATCCATACCATTTCCATATTTTTCAACAACCCGTTATACCATTTAGATCACAACAATAGTTTTCCATGACTATCCACAAGGGATGTTATCACAATTATTTCAATTTCACCAATTATGATTCCTCTTTATCATTTATTCCATAGTTCTTGCCACATAACACATTCGCAATCACAACTTAGTTTATTGCCATTTACTTGCACAATCATATTGGATGTTTTAACCAATAACGCATAAGGCACAATATTTACATGAATTCACAAATAGTTCACACGAGTAAACACATCCTGCTCACAAGAGTTTAACTTCACAACCAATTCATGAAGATATCACATACCAAGTATTCGGGCACCAAACAAGGCGATTTTACAAAGGTTAAGTTAGCCATACATACCTCAATAAAGCTTTCCTTACTCTTTTACAAATTTCCGGAACTCTTAACACTTCGATATATTGAGTAAAAATTACAAATTAAATCGAGAATTAGAGATGAGATTGAGTCTCTATCTTGGTTCAAGCATATTGACAAACCCTAGAGGTGTAATATGATCTTAGTCCCCTTTTTAAGAGCAATTTATATCACTTTGTACCCCTCTCTAATTCACCACCCCCAACTACTCTAAGGTTTAACACGCATGCAAGGAATCCATTGTTATACCCATGAATAACCTCATTAGTGACCCCTTATATCTGAGAATAAAACAAACAAGAGTTGGGGTGATGAAGTATTACCTCTTGAGATGGAGGTCTAGGGGTCTCCACTTGATTTTCTTCTAGGATTAGCCATATCTTATGGAGTAATTTGATGGGGGAGACTTTCCCTCTCTAAGAACCCTCTCTCTCCCTCTAGAAATGCTCAGAAGAATGCTTAAAATGAGCTTATAACACTGGATATATCGATATGGAAGTCTGGTTAAAAATTAGAAAAAATGGAGCCCTAAGTCAAATATGCGATCGCATTTACGGTCGCAGAGTTAACATGCGGTCCACATAATGGACCGCAAAATGCTCCCCAAAAAACTAAACATTCTGATTCAGTCTGCGGCAGAGATGCGGTCCGCATATTGATTATGTGACCGCATAATGGACCACATTTTCAACATAAATTTTGACAACCTTTCTGCTTCACTCTGAGGCAGAAATGCGGTCCGCATAGTTGATCTGCGACCGCATTCTGGACCGCAAAATGACAATTTTCTGGAAAAATCAATTCTTTTGATTTTTAAGAGCAAAATTAGTAAAAAGGGTCCGAACCGCGGCGAGCTTGCGAGTAGTGTAGAATTATACACATTCCTAACACATATTCGGACCTTGGCACTACGAACTACTAGGTTTTAAGCACAAAATGTTTACGGGGCCTTACAATAATGTCGACCCGTTTCTGACACAAAAACTACTCCAATGCCACTACTCCTTTGAAATTCGTGGCTCCATCAAAGAACATCCTCTAACCGTCATATGCCTCGGTAATGTCTTCCCCTACAAATGACACTTCTTCATCAGGAAAATATTTTTTCAATGGTTCGTATGCTCCTCCTACCAGATTTTCATCAAGGAGATCTGCCAATGCTTGTCTCTTGACTGCCTTTTGAGTTACGTAGACGATATCCAACTCACTTAGTAGTATCTGCCACTCTGCCAACTTCTCAGTCAGCATGGTTTTTTGAAATAAGTACTTCAGAGGGTCCATCCTGGATATGAGGCGTGTAGTGTAGGCTCAGAAGTAGTGCCTCAATTTATTGGTTGTCCAAGTCAAAGCACAACAAGTGTGTTCCAGCAGAGAGTACCGTGCTTCGTAAGGTGTAAACTTCTTACTCAGGTAGTATGTCGCATGTTCCTTTCTTCTTGTCTCGTCATATTGTCCCAAACACATCTGAAGGCCTTATCTAATATAGACAGATAGAGTAACAAAGGTCGTCCTGGTTCTGGCGGGACCAAAATTGCCAATGTGGATATGTACTCCTTGATTTTGTCAAAAATTTTATGACAAACCTCGGTCCAACTTGTTTCGGCATCTTTTCTTAGCATCTTAAAGATGGGTTCACATATGACTGTGGACTGTTCTATGAAGTGGCTGATATAGTTGAGACGTCCTATGAAGCTTATCACGTGCTTTTTTCTCTTAGGTGGCGGTAACTCCTGAATAGCTTTAACTTTAGATGGATCCAGCTCAATCCGTCGATGGTTGACAATGAATCCCAATAACTTTCCTACGGGAACCCTGAATGCACACTTTGAGGGGTTCAGTTTTAAGTTGTAACTCCTCAGTCTGTCAAAGAACTACCTCAAGTCTGCTATGTGATCAGTAACCCTCTTGGATTTGATAATGATATTGTACACATACACCTCTATTTCTTTGTGTATCATATCATGGAAAATGTTTGTCATGTCTCTCATGTAAGTGGCCCCAGTGTTCTTCAAACCGAATGGCATCATCTTGTAACAGTATAAACCCCACGGTGTAATAAAAATTGTCTTCTCTGCATCTTCTTCATCCATCCAGATCTGTTGATAACCCGCGAAGCAATCCACTTAGGATTACAGTTCCTGTTTGGCGCAATTGTTGATCAAAATGTGTATGTTCAGTAGTGGGAAGTCATCCTTGGGACTTGCTCTGTTTAAATCCCGGTAGTCAACATGTACTCTGACCTTCCCATCCTTCTTCGGAACTGGCACAATGTTAGCTAACCAAGTTGGGTACTCAACCACTCTGAGAACTTTGGCTTTGATCTGCTTGGTAACTTCCTCCTTGATCTTCAAACTCATGCCTGGTTTAAACTTTCTGAGTTTCTTCTTAACTGGTGGACACATGGGATTAATAGGCAGCTTGTGAGCCGCTATGGACGTGCTCAAACAGGTCATGTCATCATATGACCATGAGATAATGTCCTTATACTCTTTTAGGAACCGAATGTACTCTTCCTTTTCTGTCGGTGACAAGTAAATGCCGATGCGAGTCCCTTTGACGGTCTCGGCGTCTCCTAAATTTTCTGCTTTTGTTTCATCCAGGTTGGACTTAGGGTTGTTCTCAAAATTCTCAATTTCCTGGACAATTTCTTCGGGTATTTCATCCTCTTCATGTGAATCACTATTCTCATGTTTTGTTGCCACATTACATGTCACAGTCACTTGTCCATCAGGAAAAATAATAATAACACTATAGAAGGGAAAAAGTGTAAAAAAAAAGAAATAATGATGAATAATGATAAAGAACAAATGCATTTGATTAAAACTGAAAAATATCGTCTAGACAAGGTATGGCCCGATGAATCGAGCATTTATTTTGAAACAAGTAAATCTTAAAACAAAATTACTGGAAATCTTAAATGCCTAGAACGGCTATAGAAGTAAAATTTGTCAGGCTACCCAGGGACTCGGCGAGCTCGGGATGGCATGGCGGTTCAGTTCCTAAGAATAGCTCCCTTCTTCATGGTTTGAATAGTGAGGCCTTCTTCCTCCTCCTCCAATTATGGCAGTGTAGTCCATGTCTTTATCTTCCAAGAACAATTCTTCAACCCAGTTAGTGCTTCCTCTTCTGTAGTCCCCCATACCGTACCAGCTTAGTGAAAAGCTTATTCCAAACATGGCACTGGGTGCTCGAGAGGGTGATATGGTCCATGCTATAGAGGTGACCAATTTTTGTACTCTTGGCATGTGTACTGGTATCCGAGCCCAAAGGTGGTACCATGATTTTCCCGCTGTATCGGTTTAGTGATACCTTGGAGGTTCTTTCCCAACCCTTTGTCGGGTTCATATCTAGACCATGCCAATATGCTTTCTATTACTACTCCACCATTTATCCTTCTCGATGGCATTGACCCGTTCAATATAATGATAAGTTTCCCCTCCTAGCCTTCTTTTATGCCTAATGAAAAGGATAGTTTGACTGGTATATATGGGGTTACTTTCGTCTCCGTGGATGATCACCTCCTGATGGTTCCATTCAAATTTTGTGGCCTGATGTAGTGTGGAGGATACGGCCCCAGCGGCATGGATCCATGGTTAGCCCAACAGAAGGTTATATAAGGATGGTATGTCGAGTACCAAAAATTTGATGTTGAACCAAGTTGGCCCCATCTGTAAGAAAAGGTTGATTTCCCCGATCGTGGCCTTCTAAGACCCATCGAAAGCTTTTATGTTTATGCTTCCTACCCATATTTCATGGAAACCTTTGTCCAACCTTTTGAGAAGGTCCAGTAGACATATATTGAGGCTTGAACCTCCGTCAACAAGGACCCTGGAAATGAACTTATCTTCATATTGCACTATAATATGCAATGCTCGATTGCGATTCAATCCCTCATGCGGCAGCTCATCTTCGTGGAAGATGATCTTATGACATTCCAGTACTTGCCCAACCATGTTGGACATTTTTTCACTAGTGATGTTATTGAGTACATAAGCCTCGGTCAGCACTTTCATAAGTGATATTGTGTTCCTCTGAATTTTGCAACAGTGACATGATAGATATATGAGCAGGGATTTTGTTCAGATGGTCAACAACAAAATACTCATTTACTTGTACTTTCCTCCACAGGTCATCTGGATCGGTCTCAATGATAGGCTACCTAGTAGTGGCATCCTTACTTGATCCTCCCAAATGTTCATGTGTATAGACTCTTCCAGTTCTAGTCATTCCTTGTGCAGCGTCAGATTCCCCTACCTTGGCCTTCCCTTTTCGCTGAGCCTCGGCAACATAATCCCAAGGTATTGCTTTTGAATCGAAGAGAGGTATGGTTGATACAGTCACTGTAAAAGGTGTGACAACTTCTACTTTAAATGGAGCAGGGGTGGCTGCAGGCGGAGCCACCACTACCTCAAATGGAACTGATATTGCTGCTTCAACCTCGACTGGTGACGGAATGCGTACCACAATAAGAGTAAGTCTGGATACAACTTTAAAGTCATCGCCTTCTCGAATAAGCCCAATCGACCCCTCAGGGTCCCATTCTTCATCTGTCTCTATCACATGTACACCATCATCATAACAATCAGGGAGGGGATTATTGCGGACATTAAGTGTAACTTTCTTCGCCTGTATAACCTTGTTGTCAATTAGTGTCTGGATCTTATCCTTCAATGTTCGGCACTGAGTAGTGGTGTGCCCCTTCTTACCGGAATGGTACGCATAAGTTTTGTCTGGATTAACCCATTGGGATGGGTTTTCTAATGCCACGACGGGAATATGAGTGATGTAACCCACAGCTTTCAACCTTTCATACAACTGGTCGAGGGGCTCAGTAATGGCGGTGTATTATCTAGGTTACTGGCAGTCGAAATTGGGTGTTGGTCTTAGATAATTTTGGCGAGCTGGTGGTGATTAGAAGTGGGATAGTTGGGAGTTATAGGTATGATGAATAGATGCTGGTTAGGAATATCCGGGAGATGAAAGCTGATATATAGGCGGTGATGCTTGAAGACTCACGCCCCCGTGCTGCAAGATCAAGTTTGACTTACTCGTATGTGGGTGGAGGTGTTTGATAATTAAGTGGAGAGTTTGGGCCCTGAGGCACCATCACTGTTCCAACATCTCTCTTCTTTGTTATTCTGCCTCACTGTAATGCCTTGTTTGTGTCTTGCAGTGCCTCGAAATTTGTTACCATCCCGCTCTTGATTCCTTCTTCGATTCATTCCCCAAGTTTGATGATATCAGAGAATTTGTAATTTTCGATAACCATAAACCTTTCATAATATTGTGGATCCTGTGCTCTTACAAAGAATTTGTTCATCTGTTCTTTGTCCAAAGATGACCTAACCTTGGCTGCTTCCGACCTCCAACGAGTAGCATACTCATGGAAAGTCTCAGTAGGTTTCTTCTTCAAATTCTGAATGTAGAAAACATCTGGTACATTCTATGTTTTGAACCTGAACATAAAATCTGACGTCATACTTACCCAATTGGACCATTTCTTGGATCTTGGCTGATATACCAGGGCAAAGCATCCCCAGTAAGACTCCTCATAAAGAACTTCATTCGGATCTTTTCATCTTTTCTGACCCCAACAATCTTGTCACAATAAGTCCTTAGATGAGCCCTGGGATCACCTGTGCCATTGAACATCTCAAACTTGGGAGGTTTGTACCCCTCTGGAAGTTACACATCTAGCTGTATGCATAGGTCTTCGGAGTTCAAACCTTCTATTCCTCTATTGCCTTTAACACTCTGAACTCGGCTTGTTAACTTCTTGAGCTCTTCAGCCATATTTTTAATGAGCAGGTCCTTCTCGGAGGATTCTGGTGTATAGGAGATTGTTTGGGTAGAGTGAGGTACATTTTCCACATATATAGGGTTTCTTTGATGGGTGCCAGGGACTTGGGTGTAAGTATGGTCATTGGTGAAGTTTTGGGGATCAGAAATGGGTGGTGGTGTGTTTTGGGGAGTGTTGTAAGTGGTGGTTGGTAGGTAATGAATATTTTGATGGTAGTGTTGCGGCAGAGCTGGTATTGGTAATAGGTTGGGATTCTGGGGTGGAGTTGCATATTGATTTGGTGCGGGAGGGTTTTGTGGATGTTGGTTTTGCATGCTTTGTGGAAGATCTAGGTTCTTGGTGTTTTGTTGGTTGATGTTAGGGAAATTTAAAGTGAGTGACAAGTTTGCCAAGTTGCGAACGTGCTCAAGTTCTCCTTGCAGTTCCAGTATCTTTTGTTCCAGTCTCAAGACTAGATCATTTGGGGTCGGAGTACTACAGCTATGTGAGGTTTATGCGTTCTCAATATTCTCCTTTCGGAAACCACTTAAGTAGTTCATTTTTACTTTTCCTCTGCCTTTTGTGTTGCTTGTAAAAGGAGGAGGTGGAGGGCCTCTAGATCTGGTATGATACGCTGGTGAGGCCAGTATGAGTGAACCATCCTAAGGGGAAAGGAGTAATCAAAAATAAGGAAAAACAAAAAGGTAACAAGTTAGTGAGGATTTTGAAATGTTTGCAGTATTTAAACACGCATTGCGGAAATGTAAATTCGCGTCTTAATTTTAGAGCCTCGTTATGCCTGAGGTAGGCCTAGTGACAAATAGATTTGGAGAACTTTAAATTCCAACAAATGCTTCATTTCATAATATAAAAATAGACGAATCCTAAAACAACACAAAGATAAAAGAAAATAAGTCACCAATGGAACTTGGCCTTATTACATTTTAGGAAAAATCAAATAAATCTAGCCTATTTGGTCCCAGAAGGACCTTCCCCAGATTCTATCTTCTGGAATCCATCATATAGATCCCCTAGCTCGCGCAGCCCTAGCAGCAAGTAGGCTTTGGCCAGATTTCCTCCTTTAGCTCCTTCAGCATTTTGACAATTTTCAATCATTTTTATGACTTTACCTTCCAGCTCCACTATTCCTCGCTCAAGATATTCCAGTTTCCTATTGGAAGTGACTACCATTTCTTTCCATTCCTCGATCAACCTCACATTCCTCTCATGCACTTCCCGGTGCTCATTCTCATAGTCGTGGACCCTCTTGCGCAGCCTGTTGTATTTGACTTGAGCTTCAGCTTCTTCATCTATGATCCTATTCCCTCGACTGGCCCCTGGCATCACCATTCCTTTCAGATTGTCCTCTAGTCATGCCGGGTAGAGAGACTCGCACCCTGTATGATACTTGTCTAGCTCAATGGTGTTCTCTTCCACAATGATTTTGTAGTGCCATATGTGCTGAGCTTTGCATTTGTAAGGGACATCGTCATCTTGAAAGTCTATTCTAAAATGACTCATTTTTGCAACCCTTGGTACAACCTATTTCCTTCCTGCTTGCCTCAAAACTCGGATAGGGACATAGGGGTATATCCCTCTCAATCTGATCAGCACCAAGTATGGAGCATCCCTGGATTTGATGATGAATTCGTCTGTTGGGAACCATTCAAACATCCATTGCACATGTTCCTCAGTCAGATTGTCGAAGAACCCTACCCATTGTTTATAACTTTCCAGCTGAGCAAACCTGTATGGAATGTAAGTCATTCGCTTGGGTGATGAAAGGCAATATGGTCGTTCCAAGCCTTTCGCAGAAATTCTTGGTGATAGTGACCCTTTTGGAAATATTTCAACAACCACAACTGCAACAGCAAGTTACAACCCTCGAAATGATTGATCCCTCTTTGACAGCGCTCCAAAGCCCTGTAGATGTCGGCTACGATCATGGGGACTATAGTATATATTTGTCCATTAATCCCTTCCATCAAAGTCTTGGCGACCATGGCCAAGCGTAGTATGGATTCTTCCCTTTTTCATTGGGAACACTAACAGGCCTAAGAAGCATACGATGAATACGAACACTCTGCATTGGATGTGACCCAGAGAAGTGAGAGAGATCTCATCATGGTAGGTATGGTAGGACTTTCTATATCCATACCTCTCATACATATATTCGAAGGGTATGTAAGATTCCTTCAGGCACACTAAGTCGGCATTCTTCTTCAACCCCATCATCCTTTGCCAGTAAGGCTTTCTGGTACCAATAGCCCAGGACTATCCCAAACCAACCCTGCAAGCCCTCCAATTTCTTCTAGAAGCGGTGCCATTTCAATGTTGCCGAAACGAAACATATCCCTTTCACTATCCAAGAATAAAGTGGCAGCCTCGATCAACTTGTTGTTCGGCTCAATATCTAGCAAGGAAGGCAAGTTACCCAGGTACTTTCTTACGTGTTTCTTGTCACTTGAGGAAAGGTCCTCCCACCAATCTAACAGCAATGGTGGGATGTTGCTAACCATACCGAATCTGGGGACCTCGTGCCTCATTTTCTGCAAAATAAAGGGGGTTAGGTCTTTCTCCCCCACCAGACTCGACTATTTATACATTCATGATCAGCATATCGGCATTTAGTTCTCCAAATTAATGCACAGAATATGGTTGTCTCCGTTAGGGTTATTGAAAACATGATGGACTTTTAGATAAGGCTTTTCTTAAAGGATCATTATGTGGATAACGTACATACGACTATGTTTGACCATGATGCATGTACAATTTTGACCAGAGTATGGCTACTATGGGGGCTTTAGACTGGTACCCTCAAGCGGACAACTTGAGGGGGAAAGGCACGGAACCGTCGACTGCACCGATGATCAACTAGTTTTACCGCAAATAAGCCTTTCTGAATTTAAGGGTAATAAATAGGAAGAGCGCAACCATTCATCAAGCGTTGCTATAGGATTTGATACGCACGAGTGAAATATGATGTGGAGTATGATTTATGCAGCAATTAATAATATGTAGTCAAGTATTTGCACGTAAGAAAAATAAATATAGTATTTAAATAATGGAAAGACAGTTACAGAAAAAGAAAGCAAAGAGACAAGTTAGTTTCAGGGATCAAAAATCATAAATTCTTAAAAGAAAACGGACAATTAAATTCAAATAAGGGGAAAGGGTACAGGATAAAGCATGCTTGGACTAATTCATAATAGATAAGATCGTTATGGTAAGAGCCTAAAGGTATCCCCAGCAAAGTCGCCATGCTTTCACGCCCCCTCCCCTTTTTCCTCCTCTTTTTGATGGGGAAGTCTGGGTTTCGACATTCATGGGGGTAATAACTCATTTTCCTTATAGAATTTGGGTTTTGAAGAGTCTCCACCTAACGATTTTTAAGGTGGGTTAGGGAACCCAGAGCGATTAACTCTTGGATTGGTTTGCATTACCAGAGATTTAGGGTAAGGTCCTGAAATAACCTTGAGGGGAAGGTATTAGGCACCCCTCTCGATCCACAACGGTGGGTCCCGACCAAACTTATTCTTATGAATTAGTCATTTAACAAATAAGTAGTTGAAATACATAATTGCAAATAAAGCATGTTGGACATTGTATGACTCAAATAATACAAAGAATTTGAACAAATTGTGTACATATAGAAAAGTAAGGTTTTAGGGAAAGGGAATTTGGGAAGGAGGGGTCCTAGGTTGGTCAGCCTATAAGATCACCCCAAGCAATACCCGGTAAACACTCCTAAATGAGGGGCTACACGTGACATTAGCGCGTAGTCATCATATCCTGTTCTACCCAAGTCCATGCCCTTGGGCATAGCCTAAAGCTTTCTAGTAACCTTGACAATGTCCTATGTGTGCACTACCCGTCCCTTCTTCGCGGCCCTGGAGGTATTCTAGGACCTCTATATCTTAGCAGTTCTAGACAACCCCTAAGGTGTTTTAAAAGGAGAAAATTCTAAGCGACAGGCAAGAACACATAGGACATAACAGATAAATACAGAAAGAAGCGGTTAAGAGGCCCAGGTTTAGCTCCACAAGTAATGCACATAAGCAGCACGTCTCAAACACAAACAGAGCAGTTTTTTTATTAGACAAAAGACCTAAACAGGATATCTAAGTGGATGTCAATGCACAAAAATATGCAACTTTGTTTTTTATAATCTCAATAGTAAGGTCCTAATTAGTTTGCCTACTGATTTTAAACTTGTAAGTCGTTAGGCAGTAAACATCAACAAAAATAGTTTTTCAGTTTTACACGGATTAATTACCTAAGGCTTTCCTAGGCGTGCGATCATGCATAATAGTTACCGAATCATTAACAGTTCAAGAGTTGTATCTTGCCTAAAGCATGCTAAGAATATAGGGATTGTTACCAGTTTTATTTGAAACAAGACGATCATATGTGAGATTGTTTTTACATCCCTTCATGATAAGTAGTTTAACTAGGCATGGCTAAGAAAATGTAAACAGAGTGCCTAATACTTGATTTTAAATGCATATAAATGACAATTTTTATGATTCTATAATTTAACAGAATTCCTAAAGCATGATCTCTAAATGCACAAAAGAGTTACAGGATTGTTATAACATGATTTCAGGATGTGCACGAGTAACAGCTTTTATGTTAATGTTGTTTATTAACCTAGGAGAAGGATTTCTAAGTGACAAACATGTATTAATGTCAAATGAGATGTTGAAGCAATATACGTGAAACCTAATAGCATGATATCTAGTGCATGACACGATTCGAATGTATTGGTCGTAAAACAGGGATTCTAATGCAACTATAAATAAGGTAAAGCCTATAACATGCTTTCTACTCCAATGATATTGATAGAAATATATAACTACCCTCCCCATTCCACTAGTCATCCTCCATATTCGTTTACAAATAATTATTACAGACCAGCTTAATAAATTACATAAATAGATAAAGGAAAAGAAGAAGTTACACTATAGGTATAGGAACCTGAAGTAGGCCCAACTGACCTCCCCAAGCCTCCAATAGCCTCGAATGCCAAATTACATAAAAAAAAATCATTGTCTAGGTGGATCAGAGTTCCCTAAGGATCTCAAGTATCCCGGGCAGTACTCACACCTAGACTTTATAATTGGAACTGAGTAAGTGCAGTGTGGAAGAGCTAGCTCCAGTGCATCGTAGTTCAGAGGGATCTTATAGGGATCCCAAGGCAGTCACACACTGGAGGGGCCGAGCTTAAGGACTTAAGAGTGGAGTAAGAGTGCTTTAACATGGTTTTGAAAAGATTTTAATAGGAAAGAAGTATTTGAAAAGACTCGATAGTTTTATAAATAGGAGAATTGTTCAGTAAAACATCTTTAACTAAAGTTGTGTAACAACATATCAAACATAAAGCCAAAACAGGTTCAGCAACCTTCATACAGGAGTAACTGGGGCTGGGAACACACACAATACAAGTAAACAACATTCTTTGCAATTAAGGGGGTAGCTGATAGTGCAAACAATAAGACGTGGATTCAGGGGTGCTAATTAGAACATAGTTATAGAATTAGAGGTCCTTCGGGGGGTTCATGGGATTAGAGATAGCAAGTGATATAACACAATAATAATTCAAGAACCAACATAGAATGAAACAACTTAGAGTAACAAAATTGTTGTGCAAAGAAACGTTCATACTAGAGGCTAGATAGCAAGTGAACCAACATTCAAAAAATAAGGTAGTGTCAAATCTAAATAGACTACAAGCTCATAAGATGTTGATTCTAGAAGTCATAAGACATAACTAGGTGAAGTAACATGTCAATTACATGTTGAACAATAGATAGAAACATATTAGGAATATGATAAATTGAAGCAATATGAAACACATCGGTTTGAGAGCTTGAATTTAAAATCAGAACATACCAGTAAGGAGAGTAAACGAAAGGTAAAGAACAGGAGAGTACAATAATTAACCTTGGCTTGCAACAGGCTAATTTAGTAACAATAGTAAGTAGCAAAGAAACCAGAAAAGTTTTGAGTGTGTAAGAGATGTGAACTAATGTCTCTGTATTTGTTTAAGACAGTAGAAGAGAGCTGTATATATAATAGTTTGAAAGCTAAGTAAGATAAGGTAAGAATCAAATTGTTCAATAATTATAAAACTCGAAAAAAAATTAGTTCAAGTCTTCCCTTAATTAAAGGAATTAGTTCAAACGGTAAAGAGCAAGTGACAAGTAAGGAAAGAAATCATACATAGCTGGAGTATAACAAATAAGGAAAGATTTCAAACAGTGCAAGTATAGAACAGGTAATTAGGGCTAAGTTCAGAAAATTCGAATTAAGGAAATAATCAGTAAGAATCAAGTAACAATGCAGACAAGGTAAGGGAAAATTAAGGCGAGCAAATCAATTAAATTAAGTAGAAAGGTAAGAATCGAAGGTTTAAGGGAAAGTGTTCAAATTAAACCAAGAAACAAGGAATTCAGAATCAATCAAAGAGAAAGTCGTGAAAAGAGTCAGCATGTTTAGCATATAAATAAGGTAAAACATGGATAGTCAAAAATCGACACATAACTCTAGCAAACAAGAAAGTTAAACAATATTGATTCAATGAGAAAGAGGGAAGTCTTGATGTGAACAGTCAAGATGAACACAAGCACATAGAATCAGTGAAAGTTTAGACTAAGAAACTCAGTAGAAGCATGTCAAGGCAAGATAGTCACGAGAAATCACAAAAACTCAAAACGAGAACCGGTCAGTCATGCTAATACACATAACCAAATGAAGAACCCTAAAAAAAATTAGGGCTTTCAGCATAGGTGAGTTAAGGCTGTAGTAAACTCATAGAATCAATCAAAATATGTGAGAGATAGAATTTTAAACAGAAAGAATCATTTAAAAAAAGTTTTAAAAGAGATTCTGAAAACCCTAGTTTTAGAAAGGTGAAGAAACACTTGAAATCATATGATTCTTGTAAAGAATATCAAGGATAATGTAAAATACTCAAGAAACGAACTCAAATCGTCCTAGATCTGTGTAGGAGGTATAGAAAAGAAATTAGGGTTTTGAAAGACACCCATACAGAGATGAAGAAACCTGTCTAGAAATCCGTAGATCATAGCAAATATAGAACGAATTAGCTTTAAATCACATTGGAATAGCCATGAACAGGCCGGAGATGAACCCTAGATGCAAGTCAGCAAGGCCCTTGGCCCTTGAGGGCCTTAGAGAAGGCAAGAATGGCATGAGAGAAGCCTTTGGAGGCTTAAGAGATGATGAGAGGTCATCGGAGATAACCGTAGATGGGAGGTTAGGTTGAGAGTGTTTTGAGAGAAGGTTTTAGGGCGGTGGGTGTATAGAAATAATTAGGGTTGGGGGTCGTTTGGAATTAAAAATGGTAAGAACAAATACAGGTCATTGATCTCCGAGATCAACGACCAGGATTAGTGGTCCTAGGTTGGGTAAAAATGTGTTTGGGCCTGAGTCAGGTAATTTAATTAGGAATTGGGCTGGGTATTAGGTTGAATTTAGGCTGAAATTGAAATAAATTTGGCTAAGTTTTAAATAGCCAGTTTAAACCTATACAAATTTATAATAAATAATAAATGATTTCTAAAAAATAATTTGGTGTACTAAAATGATTTAAAATAACTATTTAATATTTTAAAAATATAGAAGATCACTTTGTATCAAAAGTATAATTATGCATCAATAGGGCTAGTATTGCAAATATATGCAAATTAACTTAAAAATGCAAATGCAATTATAAAATAATGCACTAAAAATACTTAAAAAATATTTTGGTATAAATATAGGATTTATATGGCTAAGTTAACAAAACAATAATTTAAGGGATAATTATTGAAAATTTTATGAGTAAACAAAAAGAAATAAATCAATTTAAAGACTTTAAAATTTTAGAAAAATTATTTTAAAAGAAAAATTGTGCATTCTTATATATGCATATATACTATTTTGAAAGTATATATATGTATTAAAAATATATAGAAAAAAATTGGGTATCAACAGTGGTGATTTACATGAGGGGGAAGATTATAGTACCGGAAGCCGTACTTGTGACATTCTCCTGAGAGAGATGAGTGAACCTTTCGTAAATGTTTGAATTGAGTGCTAAATTCTTAATTGAGCTTGGCAAATGGAGAGTAGAGGAGAAGAAGTTTGGGATCCTCCATGACCTATAAGATAGAGCGAAAGTCCATGATGAGCTAAGTCAACCCTTGATGCTCGAATGTCACATTAGATTTATATTTGCATAAATATTTAACTTGTTGCCTTGTTAATAATGCATGAGTGGTGTGGGTAATTATTGGTCCCAATTGAGGTGTGAATGATTCACCCGTGGCTAGCTATGATGTCCTTTAACTTTTGGAGGTGGGAACTATTTTATTTACTTGAGGACTAACTAAGACTTAAGTTTGGGGGAGTTGGTAAGTGGGGATTTTGACTACTTATTAGTGCCTTTTAGCTTTTGTTTTAGTCTAAAAATATTTAATTGTGCTCCCGAAAACTGATGAAATGTGCTTAATTGCAAGAATATTTAAAGATAGAACTCCTAAGATAAAATCCAACTCAAGAAGGAGTAATCTGAACTCAAGGACACAAAAGGCACAGAAGCTCAGAAGTGCGGACTGTAGAATATCATTTGCGGTCGCAGGTTATAAAGGAAAAGTTAGTAGAGAAAGATGAAAAATGCAGTCCTCATATGAACTGTGTAGCCGCAAAAGCTAGGCCAGGAGCAAAGTTCAGAGAATGTGCATTCCAAGTCCATCAAGAATGCGTACCGCACAAGAATTATACGGCCCCAAATGTAGAAATCTAGACCACGAAAGAGCAAGATGCGGCCACAGTTACTAATCTGCGGGACGCATAAAAAGTGCCATGCGGCCATATATCAGAATTATGCGGACCGCACTTGAAATTATGCGGCCGCAGAACCTCCCGAAGAGCATTTTTGTACGAAATTTCTAGCCCTGTATAAATAGACGAGTTTCACATTTTTAGGTTAACTTTTGACATCAACAGCTACAGTAGTCGTTTCTCCTTACTTCTTCTAGTAGTTTTTCTTATTTTGGGATATTTTAACATAGATTTTATTATTTTGAGTTTGCAATATGAGTTTAATTAGCATCTCTTCTTCTATTTCTTCAATTTGAAGCATGAGAAGCTAGATTTTTACTAGGGTTGTGACACAACCCTAGTGTGTAAACCTTATGGGAGTTTGATTTAGTGCTTGTTTATAGTTATTGTTTATTATTAGCCTTGTTCATGCTATTTGTGGAATTAATGGTTGCAAAGATTAGTTCATGCCTATTTCGCTTAGTCTCTACTTGAGAAAGAGAGACTTAGTCTAGGAAAACTTAGCTAACAAGAAATTATATTAATTGAGAGATTGATAATTCCAATTTAAGGGTTCAACCTAGAGATAGTAATAACCCAACTTGAGCTATTATCAACCGTTTCATGAAATACCCATTCGGACTTGAGAAAAGCAAATTGGGCAAAATCACTCTCTGACCCAGAGGTATTGAGTGGGTAATTGAGTGTTGACAGCTATAATACACTCCGATCAATGAAACAATCATTAAGGTTTATATCCCAGTAGGCAAACACCTAGGTGATGATCATAGCCCTAGGCTTTTTACAAAACTTGAAAATCAACAAAAAACAAATTCTTAGTTTTATTTCTTAATCTTGCAATCGTAGTTTAACATAGACCTAGAAATAATCCAAATTTATGGAAGTGTAAATTGAGATAGTTCAAGCTTATACACTACAACATATACTCCTAACTCCCATTCATAGCTCCTTGTGAAAAAATGACTCTGAATCCTTGTTGGGTATTACTATTGCATTCGACCATTTCATAAGCTTGAATTGAGGTGTGACTTGGACGAGATCAGCTATACCATGACTTTATATCTCTAATCCACTTAGCTAGCTCTTTACTTTTATAAAATTGCCTTCTATGTTAGACCCATATTTTTAATATTTTGTTGGTCTATGCTATCACATATGTAAAATTATAATTAAAAATACCATCTTTCGTAAAGTTGAAGAATTTAAATGAGATACTTTACACAACTCAGTGTGGTATCCGACGATGAGTGACATCTTCCATTCTGTTGCACAATGCAGAAAACTACTGAATTTCTTGCATTGAGTTAGTGTTATCTTCTACTCATTTATTTCGCAATTATTTGATCTCTTTCCGAGTTAATTCTGATTAATTATGCTTTTTACTAGTTTCTCGTGCAATTTTCTGTAATATGTTTGTGTTTTGCCGTTTAACACTTGTTCTATCAAGCTAATCCTTCTGATTTGCGTTGCTTCCTCTCTATTTTCTCTAACGATCTGGCTGATCATTTTCTTTATTGTAGCTCTGTTCCCCTATTTATTGATTCTTCTACGATCATTTGTGGTTATGTTACTTGTCGGGGGTGGTTGTTTTGGTTTTGGAGAAGTTTCGGAATGAATTGAGACACTTAGTCCCAAGGTTGGAAGCTTAAGTTGAAAGAGTTGGCCGGAGTTTGACTTTTATGTAGACGACCCCAAGATGGAGTTTTGATGGTTGTAATAGTTTTGTATAGTAATTTTGGACTTAGTCGTATGTCCGTATATTGATTTGGAGGTCCGTAGGTTGGTTTGTGGTTTTTTGGTGAAAGTTGGAAAGTTGTAGTTTTGGAAGGTTGAGGGGTTTGACCGAGTTGAATCTATTGATAATGGGTTCGAACTTTAGTTTTGGGAGTTATAATATGTACGTTGCATCATATGGGACTAGTGTACAAAATTTAAGGTCATTCAGAGTTGATTTGATACGGTTCGGCATTGGTTTTAGAAGTTAAAAGTTCATTAGTTTTATTAGGCTTGAACTAGGGTACGTGTAACGACCCGACCGGTCTTTTTGAGCACTAGCGCTCCGTTCAGCATTCGGAGGCCATGGACAGCTTCATTTCAGGTATTATGACTTGTACGCTTGGTCATAATTTGATTTCAAGAAGTCCAGAGTTGATTTGGGAAGAGAATTCTCATTTCGAAAGCTTAAAGTTGAAAGAATGAGCTAAGATTTGAATCTCAAGTAAA